>UESW01004496.1:464602-491459 GCA_900491605.1 Calamus simplicifolius
ATCAAATATATCCGTGCCGGACCTAACCGGTTCGGCGAATTTTGTGACTGCTTTGTTCTTCCGGAAGGCGATTAAGTTACACCTGTAAGGATGATTTGGGGGCAAGAACTTCCTATGATTATCAAACCCGATTGCTTACCACTCTTCTGCAATGTAAATGCATCCGAATCATACATGCAATGAGGGCATGCCAGACGTCCAGTAGTGCTCCAACCAGACAACATTGCATATGCCGGGAAGTCACTTATTGTCCACATCAAAGCAACTCTCATGATGAAATTTTGTTTCATAGAAATGTCGTAGGCTACGACTCCTGTTTCCCACAACATTTTTAATTCGGTCACCAACGGTTGCAAGAAGACATCAATCTTTTCCTTTGGATTTGATGGTCCTGGAACCAAAACTGTCAAAAATATTGCAGTCTCTTTCATGCACTTCCATGGAGGAAGGTTATATACAGTTAGTATCATAGGCCAACATGAATACTGTTACCCCGCTTGACCGAATGGTTTGAAGCCATCGGTACAAAGACCTAATCTGACATTCCTTATATCTTCAACAAATTCAGGATGATTGTCATTGAAATGCTTCCAAGCATTTGAATCTGATGGATGCCGCATTTCATCCTTTTAGATTCATGTTTGGCATGCCATCTCATATCAGCAGCTGTAGCCTCAGATCTGTATAATCTCTGCAGGCGTGGAGTCAGAGGAAAGTAATGCATCATCTTGTAATGAACACTTTTCCTCCTACTTGTACTAGCTCCCCCTTCGTCATTTTTGTACCTTGATTGCCCATAAATCTTACACCATCTCAGCTCCGAGTCTTCACCCCAATATATCATACAATTGTTCAAGCAACAATCGATCTTATTAACCAGGAGCACAAGCCCACGCAACAACTTCTTCATTGAGTAAAAACTGTCTACTACAACATTATCATTTGGCAAAATTTTCTTGATTAACCCAGCTACAGAATTAAACGCCTTTTTTGATAATCGATGTTCTGCCTTAATATTCAGCAACCGAGCAACCGTCGACAACTGTGAATGACCCTCACAACCAGGATACAATTCTTGATTTGCAGCACGCAACATATCATAAAATTGTTGTGCATCTGGATTTAGTTCTTCCATAAATGTATTCTGATTGAATTCATTACCCGATGCATTAATCACCATTTCTTCATATGTGTTTAGATTCACAAATGGTTCATCAACGAGAATTGACACTTGTTGGCTTGTAACAACGGCTGGAATTTCCTCTAGTTCACCATGACAGTACCAAACATCGTAATCAGGAATAAACCCCTTTTATACAGATGCACCTTAACAGTATCGACATCTCTGTAGGCTTTATTCTGACACCTGTGATAGTTGCATGGGCACCTAATCCTAGGCCCATCCATCCATTCAGGTTGGCTACATGCAAATGCGATAAATTCTTCCAATCCATTTAGAAAATCTGGATTAAGCAAGCTATCTTTTATCCTTGCATACATCCACGAGCGAGCCCCGCTCATTTTTGACCGACTTATACAATTTCTGGTAAACCATTAAAGGAAACCACATTATAAAGCTATATTAGCATTACTAAATATATAACTAAATTATTTCTTTTATACAACTTAGGTTAATAATAAATATTTAAATAATTTATAACTGAACCAATTTTTTTTAGACAACTATCCTTGGCGTGCTAGCAAGGACCGAGGTAGAGGTTCATGCCAGGCTAATGCTAGGGCTTGAGTTCGGGTCGGGCAACAAGGCGGTCCGTTTAATCATGAGACTTCATAAGCATTCAAGTGTCCTAAATTAATTCTACTTTCACTCCATGTCTGGAAGGTAAGGCCCTATCCCATTCAAGAATTTTTTTGTGATATATTATTCTGCTATTAATTATTATCGATCGGTTACGTTGAAATTTTGGCAGCATTTCCCCATATGTTCACCTAAATGTGTAGCATATAAGCCACACTAGGAGAACGTATGAACAAATGCAAACCACAATCTCACTCAACGATGATTAATAGCAGACTAACATATCGCAAAAAAATTCCCAAACTGTCCACCAGGAAAATTTGAGAATTTGCAAGACTAAGGCTTACAAATTCTCAAACGGGTCTAAAGGTTATAGTGCTATGATTAATAATATGAAAGTCCGAAGACAATCGAACTTATGCTTGTTATTCTTAACTTCTTGTCAATTATACATATAGGAATAGTGTTCTATAAATATAGTCACTGACTTCTTAAGATTATTGTGTCGAATACAAATATTTGTGAAGACTAAAATAAATCATTGAAACTACTAATTTGTTGCTGCAAATTAAATAATAATACAACAAGACTTTCTATCTAGCATTACATAATTTAATGCATCATTCAATTTGAACAGAATGTAAATAATCAAGACATAACACTTGTAAATAACTACAAATGCACAAATATTATTGCATAAACATTCTGCTTAAATTAATTATTGCATAAACATTCTGCAAATTAATAATAATACAACAAGACTTTCTATCTAGAATTACAAATATTATTGCATAATCAAGACATAACAATCAGTCTATCCAATCCATGATCCCGACTAATGACATAAATTAATTAATTTATAACTAATCTAATAAAAAATTAGATTAGTGGTCACATTTTTTTAAATATTTGTCATCAAATTATTTGAAAATATTTTAATAACAATAAAATATAATAGAATCTAAATTTTTATTTAATTTTTTTTCATGAGTCTTAAAAAAAAAATTTTGAAGGATCAGGGGGTCGGGAAAAGCCCCCTAGCTGTTACTTTTAAAAAAAAAAAATTAAGTTGCCCATGTTTTAAAAATATATTTATAATTTTTTATATTTATTATCAAATTATTTGAAAATAATTTTAAAAATAATAAATATGATAGAATCTAATTTTTTTGTTAATTTTTTTTATGAGTATTTTTTTTTTTAATTGAAGGGGCAGGGCATAGGGGAAAAGCTCCCTAGCTGTTACCTTTTTTTTATTTATTTATTTATTTTTTGTCTTGCCACCATGGCCAGAGAAGATGAACGGGAGGGGGGGGGACCCCCCTAACTTTTTTTTTTTTTTTTTGCGGTGGCCTGGCCACCATGGCCAGGCCACGGCAGTGGCCGTGGCCGGAGAGGACGAACGGGGGGGGGTGGGGAAAACCCCTCCCCCCAATTATTTTTTTTTTTTTCGGTGGCCACCGGCCACGGCCGTAGAAGACGAAGGGAGGGTGGGGAAAACCCCCCCAAACTATCAATCTTTTTTTTTTGGTGGCCTGGCCACCGTGGCCAGGCCACAGCCGCCGTGGCCATAGAAGACGAAGGCCCCCCCCCCCCAAACTGTCAATTTTATTTTTTTGGTGGCCTGGCCACCGTGGCCAGGCCACGGTCGGCCACGGCAGCGGTCGTGGCCGGAGAAGAGGGCCACGGCAACGGCCGTGGCCGGAGAAGAGGGCCACGGCTGGTGCCATGGCCGGACCCTATTTTAAACAAAATAAAGGAGAATTGGCTTACCTCGGTCGCGAGGGGACGCCGCCGGAGTGGGGGTAGATTCCGCCAGGAGAGAAGACAGGGGCAGCCGGAGGAGCACGACGGCAGGGGGGGCGGCCCGACCAAGCCTTAAATAGTGGTGATTAGCGACGCATGCATCGCTAATCACTCGCTATTTTTTTTATTTTTATTATGGATTAGCGACGCAACAATGCATCGCTAATCCATTGCAATTTTCCTTTGTTATTTTTTTATGCAAAACTTAGCGACACAACTAATTGCATCGCTAATGAGTCGCTAACTTGGCGCCAATGTCCGGCAGGAAAATAATTTTTATTTCTAGGAAATTGCATCGCAAATGCATCGTAATATTTTTTAATATTAATAATGGATAAAATTTATATTTTTTGAAAATAATTGCGATGCATTTATTGCGTCGCAATATTTTTTTTAATTTTTTTATTACATTTAAATTTCTTAAAAACAATGCAACGCAATAAATGCATCGCAATATTAAAAAAATTTTTCTCTTGGAAATAATTTTTATTTTTAGGAAATTACGTCGCAAATGCGTCGCAATATTTTTTAAATATTTATAAAAAATTATATTTTTTTGAAAATAATTGTGATGCATATATTGCATCGCAAATTTTTTATAAAATTTTTATATTACATTTATATTTCTTAAAACATTGCGACACAACAAATGCGTCGCAATATTAAAAATTATTTCTCTTAAGAAATAATTTTTATTTTCTAGGAAATGAGTCACAAATGCATCGTAAATTTTTAAAATATTATAAAAAATTATATTTTCTAAAAATAATTGCGATGCATATATTGCGTCGCAAGTTTTTTTAAAATTTTTATATTACATTTATATTTCTTAAAACATTGCGAAGCAACAAGTGCGTCGCAATATTAAAAATTATTTTCTTTATGAAAATTATATTTATTTCTTAGAAATTGCATCGCAAATGCGTCGTATATTTTTAATATATTTATAACTGATAAATTTATATTTTCTAAAAATAATTGCGATGCATAAATTGCATCGCAATCTTTTTTTAAATTTTTTTCTTACATTTATTTTTCTTAAAATTACGATGCAATGATTGCGTCGCAACATTAAAATTTATTTTCTCTGAAAAATTATTTAAACATTCTAGAAAATTGCGACGCATTTGCGACGCAATAGTTTTAATATTTTTAACTGATAAATTTAAATTTTCTAAAAAATTACATCGCAAATGCAGCGTAATATTTTAAATATTTGTAACTGATAAAATTTATATTTTTTGAAAAATTGCGACGCAAATTATGCATCGCAATGTTTTTTTTAATTTTTTATTACTATATTTTTTAAAATTTGTAAATGATAAAAATTTATATTTTTCTTAAAAACTTGCGATGCAAATAATGCATCGCAATGTTTTTTTAATTATTTTAATTTTTTTAATTACATTTATTTTCTAAAAATATTGCGATGCAATACATCCCGGACCATGGCGATTGGTCCGATCGGCGACGATCCGACGATTGCGGTCGATCCAAGCCCTGATCCCGATCGGCCATGACCGATCCTGAACCGTTGCGATCGATCCAATCGGCGATGATCCGACGGTTGTGATCGATCCAAGCCCTGATCTCGATCGGCCACGACCGATCCCGGACCGTTGCGATCGATCCGATCGGCGACGATCCGACGGTTGCGATCGATCCAAGCCCTGATCCTGATCGGCCACGACCGATCCCGAACTGTTATGATCGGTCCAAGATCACTGACGATCCAATGGTTGCGATCGATCCAAGCCCTAATCCCGATCGGCCACGACCGATCCCGAACCGTGGCGATTGGTCCGATCGGCGACGATCCGACGGTTGCGATCGATCCAAGCCCTGATCCTGATCGGCCACGACCGATCTCAGACCGTTGCGATCGGTCCAAGATCGCAATGATCCAACGGTTGCGATCGATCCAAGACTTGATCCCGATCATCCACGACCGATCCGGAGCGTGGCGATCGGTCCAATCGGCGATGATCCGACGATTGCGATCGATCCAAGCCCTGATCCTGATCATCCACGACCGATCTTGGACCATGGCGATCGGACCGATCGTGTCGATCCGATGGTTTCCATCGATCCTAGCCCTGATCGATCCTGGTCGGCGATGAACGATCTTGGACCATCGCGATCGATTCGATAGGCGACGATCCGATGGTTGCGATCGATCCTAGCCGTGATCCCGATCGGCCGACCGATCTTGGACCGTTGCAATCCGTCCGAGATCGGCAATGATCCGATGGTTGCGATCGATCGAAGCCGTGATCCCAATCGGCCATGACTGATCTCGGATCGTGGCGATCGGTCCGATCGGCGACGATCCGACGGTTGCAATCGATCCAAGCCCTGATCCCGATCGGCCACGATCGATCCTGGACCATTGCGATCGATCTGAGATTGCTGACGATCTGATGGTTGCGATTGATCCAAGCCCTGATCCCGATCGGCCACGACCGATCCTGGACCATGGTGATCGGTCCGATCGGCAACAATCCGACGATTGCGATCGATCCAAGCCCTGATCCCAATCAGCCATGATTGATCCCAGACCGTTGCGATTGGTCCGAGATCGCTGATGATCCGATGGTTGCGATCGATCCAAGCCTTAATCCCGATCGGCCACGACTGATCTCGGACCGTTGTGATCGGTCCGAGATCGTGAACGATCCGACGGTTGCGATTGATCCAATCCCTGATCCCGATCGCCACGACCGATCTCGGACCGTTGCGATCGGTCCGAGATCGCGGACGATCCGACGGTTGCGATTGATCCAATCCCTGATCCCGATCGGCCACGACCGATCTCGAACAGTGGCAATCGGTCCGATCACCGACGATTCGATAGTTCCGATCGATCCAAGCCCTGATCCCAATCGGCCATGACCAATCTCAGACCGTTGCGATCGGTCGATCATCAATGATCCAACGGTTGCGATCGATCCAAGCCCTGATCCCGATTGGCCACGATCGATCCCGGACTATTGTGATCGATCTGAGATCGCTGATGATCCGACAGTTGCGATCGATCCAAGCCCTGATCCTAATCGGCCACGACCGATCCTGGACCGTGGTGATCGGTCCGATCGGCGACAATCCGATGGTTGCGATCGATCCAAGCCCTGATCCCAATCAGCCATGACCGATCCCGAACCGTTGCAATCGGTCCGAGATCGCGACGATCCGACGGTTGTGATCGATCCAAGCCCTGATCTCGATCGTCCATGATCTATCCCAGACCATGGCGATCGGTCCAATCGACGATGACCCGACAGTTGCGATCGATCCAAGCCCTAATCCTGATCGTCCACGACTGATCTCGGACCATAGCGATCGGACCGATCGACGTCATTCCGATGGTTGCCATCGATCCAAGCCCTGATCGATCCTGGTCAGCGATGAACGATCTTGGACCCTCGCGATCGATCTGATAGGCAACGATCCAACGGTTGCGATCGATCCAAACGGTGATCCCGATCGGCCACAACCGATCTTGGACCGTTGCAATCCATCCGAGATCGGCGATGATTCGACAGTTGCGATCGATCGAAGCTATGATCCCGATCGGCCACGACCGATCTCAGATCATGGCGATCAGCGATGATCCGACGGTTGCGATCGATCCAAGCCCTGATCCCAATCAGCCACGACCGATCCCGGACCGTTGCGATTGGTCCAAGATCGCTGACGATCCGACGGTTGTGATCGATCCAAGCCTTGATCCCGATCGGTCATGATCGATCCCGGACCATGGTGATCGATCTGATCGGCGATGATCCGACGGTTGTGATCGATCTAAGCCCTGATCCCGATTGGCCATGATCGATCCCGAATCGTTGCAATCGGTCCGAGATCGCTGACGATCCGATGGTTGCGATCGATCCAAGCCCTTATCTCGATCGGCCACGATCGATCCCGGACCGTTGCGATCGGTCTGAGATCATGGACGATCCGACGGTTACGATCGATCCAATCCCTGATCCCGATCGGCCATGACCGATCTTGGACAGTGGCGATCGATCTGATCGCCAACGATCCGATAGTTGCGATCGATCCAAGCCCTGATCCCGATCGGCCACGACCGATCTCAGACCATTGCGATCGGTCTAATCGCCGACGATCCGATGGTTGCGATCGATCCAAGTCCTGATCCCGATCAGCCATGACCGATCTCGGACCGATCGCTATTTAACATAATTAATTTTTTTAAAAACATTGCGATGCAAAGGGTTGCATCATAATTTTTAATATTATAATTATATTATAAAAATTAATTTTATTTAAAATATTTGCGATGCAACAAGTGCATCGCTAAATTAAAATATAATTTTCCTAATTTTCTAGTTTATTGCATCGCTAATGCGTCTCTATTTAACATAATTATTTTTAAAAAAAATATTGCGACGCACTTAATTGCATCGCAATATTTTTTCTCATAATTATACTTTATAAAAATTATTTTATTTAAAATAATTATGATGCATATATTGCATCGCTAAATTAAAAATTATTTTTCTAATTTTCTAGTTAATTGCATCGCTAATGCATTGCTATTTAATATAATTTATTTTTTAAAAACATTGCGATGCACGTGTTGCATCGTAATTATTTTTTCTCATATTTATAGTTTATAAAAATTAATTTTATTTAAAATAATTGCGATGCAGTTATTGCATCGCTATATTAAAAATAATTTTTCTAATTTTTTGGTTTATTGCGTCGCTATTTAACATATTTAATTTTTTAAAAAATATTGCGATGCACTGAGTTACGTCGTAATATTTTTTCTAATATTTATATTTTATAAAAATTAATTTTATTTAAATTATTTGCGATGCAATTGGTGCGTCGCTAAATTAAAAATAATTTTTTTAATTTTTTGGTTTATTATGTCGCTATTGCATCGCTATTTAAAATATTTAATTTTTTAAAAAATATTGCGACATACTGAGTTGCATCGCAATATTTTTTTCCCATATTTATATTTTATAAAAGTTAATTTAAAAATATTACAATGCATTATTTACGTCGCTAAATAAAAAAAATAAATTTTTTTATATTCTGGTTTAATGAGTCGCTGATGCGTCGCTAATTGCATCGCATATTTTGTTGTCACGGAGTGTTGCAAAGTGGTCACAATTTAGCGACGCAATGATGCGGGGCTAAATTAACGTCGCTATTTCAGTATTTTCTTGTAGTGTCTTCTCTGGCCATGGTCGCTGCCGTGGCCATCTTCTCTGGCCACGGCTACTGCCGTGGCTGGCCGTGGCCTGGCCCCGGTGGCCAGGCCATCAAAAAAAAGTATAACGGGGGGTTCCCCAACCCCCCCCTTCGTCTTCTCCGGCTACGGCCACTACCATGGCCGTCTTCTCCGGCCACCGGCCACTGCCGTGGCCGGCCGTGGCCTGGCCATAATGGCTGGCCGTGGCCTGGCCATGGTGCCAGGCCACCAAAAAAAACTATAACAGGGGGGCAGGGTTTTCCCCACCCCTCCCCCCTTCATCTTCTCTGGCCACGGCCGTGGCCGTCTTCTCCAGCCACGGCCGCTACCGTGGCCGGCCGTGGCCTGGCCACGGTGGCCAGGCCACCAAAAAAAAGTATAAAAGGGGGTGGGGGGGGTTTTCCCTACCCCCCCGCCTTCGTCTTACCAAGCCAAAAAAAAAATAACAGGGGGTTTTCCCCACCACACCCCCCTTCTTGTTCTCCGGCCACGACCATGGCCCTGGCCTGGCCACGGTGGCCAGGCCACCAAAAAAAAAAAATTTAAAGGGGGGGTTTTCCCCACCTTGTTAATTTATGTCACACAATAGTGATAATAAGTGATACTTGCTTCGATAGGACTAATTCAAATGGTCACACAATAGTATTACTATATATATATATATATATGGAGAATGATCACTCTAGTAAATTAATTAATTTATGTCATTACTCGTAGCTATTTGGATAGACTGATTTAGCTCATCAATCATGACTCTTTAAATCAACTGATTTAGCTCATAAATCGTAGTTATTTAGGTCAACTAATTTAGCTCATTAACCTTAGCTAAATTTCAAAATAGACCATCAACCTTAGCTCTTTAGATCATCAATCAAAACTCTTTAGATAGGTCGAGTTGCATTAGCTTAGCTATTTAGGTCAACTAATTTAGCTCATTAACCATAACTCTTTATATTAGCTAATTTTAAAATAGCAGTCGTAGCTTTTGATTTCTTTATAGCTGTTTATGCAATAATATTTGTGCTTTTGTAGTTATTTACAATTGTCATGTCTTGATTATTTATATTCTGCTTCAAATTGAATGATGCATTAAATTATGTAATGCTAGAATGAAAGTGTAGTTTTATTTAATTTTCAGCAATAAATTAGTAGTTTCAATGATTTATATTTTAGTCTTCACAAACATTTATATTCGACATAATAATCTTAAGAAGTCAATGACTATATATAGAACACTATTCCTATATATGTATAATTGACAAGAGTTTATGAATAACAAGCATTAGTTCGATTGTCTTCGGATTTCTATATTATTAATCACAGCACTATAACCTTTAGACCCATTTGAGAATTTGTAAGACTTAGTCTTGCAATTTTTAAATTGTCCTGGTAAATAGTTTGAGAATATTTTTTGCGATATGTTAGTCTGCTATTAATCATCGTTGGTTGAGATTGCGGTTTGTATTTGCTCATACGTTCTCTTGGTGTGGCATATATGCCACACATTTAGGAGAACATATGGAGAAATGCTGCTGAAATTTTAACATAACCGATTGATGATAATTAATAGCAGAATAACATATCACAAAAAATATTCTTGAATGGGATAGGGCCTTACCTTTTAGACATGGAGTGAAGGTGGAATTAATTTAGGATACTTGAATGCTTGTGAAGTCTCATGATTGAACGGACCGCCTTGCAGCCCGACCCAAACTCAAGCCCTAGCATTAGCCTGGCATGAACCTGTGCCTCGGTCCTTACTAGCATGCCAAGGATCGTAGCCATGGCCGGCCTTGCAGGGTAGGGACCTAAGTTGTGTAAAAGAAAATTGGTTTAGTTATAAATAATTTAAATGGTTGTTATTAACCTTAGTTATGTAAAAGAAATAATTTAGTTATTATTAAGTAATGCTAATATAGTATTATAATGTGGTTTCCTTTAATGGTTTACCAGAAATTGTATAAGTCGATCAAAAATGAGCGGGGCTCGCTCGTGGATGTATGCAAGGATAAAAGATGGCTTGCTTAATCCAGATTTTCTAAATGCATTGGAAGAATTTATCGCATTTGCATGTAGCCAACCTGAATGGATGGATGGGCCTAGGATTAGGTGCCCATGCAACTATCACAGGTGTCAGAATAAAGCCTACAGAGATGTTGAAACTGTTAAGGTGCATCTATGTAAAAAAGGGTTTGTTCTTGTTTACAATGTTTGGTACTGTCATGGTGAACCAGAGGAAATTCCAGCAGTTGTTACAAGCCAACAAGTATCAATTCCCGTAGATGAACCATTTGTGAATTTAAACACATATGAAGAAATGGTGATGAATGCATCGGGTAATGAATTCAATCAGAATACATTTATGGAAGAACCAAATCCAGATGCACAGCAATTTTATAATATGTTGCATGCTGCAAATCAAGAATTGTATCCTGGTTGTGAGGGCCATTCCCAGTTGTCTACGGCTGCTCGGTTGTTGAATATTAAGGCAGAATATCGATTATCAGAAAAGGCGTTTAATTCTGTAGCTGGGTTAATCAAGGAAATTTTACCAAATGATAATGTTGTAGCAGACAGTTTTTACTCAACGAAGAAGTTGTTGCATGGGCTTGGGCTCCCAGTTAATAAGATCGATTGTTGCTTGAACAATTGTATGATATATTGGGGTGAAGACTCAGAGCTGCGATGGTGTAAGATTTGTGGGCAATCGAGGTACAAAAATGGCGAAAGGGGAGCTAGTACAAGTAGGAGGAAAAGTGTGCCTTATAAGAGGATGCATTACTTTCCTCTTACTCCATGCCTGTAGAGATTATACAGATCTGAGGCTACAGCTGCTGATATGAGATGGCATGCCGAACATAAATCTAAAAAGGATGAAATGCGGCATCCATCAGATTCAAAAGCTTGGAAGCATTTCAATGAAAATCATCCTGATTTCGTTGAAGATATAAAGAATGTGAGATTAGGTCTTTGTACCGATGGCTTCCAACCATTTGGTCAAGCGGGCCAACAGTATTCATGTTGGCCTGTGATACTGACTGTATATAACCTTCCTCCATGGAAGTGCATGAAAGATTCTGCAATGTTTTTGACAGTTTTGGTTCCAGGACCATCAAATCCAAAGGAAAAGATTGATGTCTTCCCGCAACCGTTGGTGGCCGAATTGAAAATGTTGTGGGAAACAGGAGTCCTAGCCTAAGACATTTCTATGAAACAGAATTTCATCATGAGAGCTGCTTTGATGTGGATAGTAAGTGACTTCCCGGCTTATGCAATGTTGTCTGGTTGGAGCACTGCTGGACGTCTGGCATGCCCCCATTGCATGTATGATTCGGATGCATTTACATTGCAGAAGAGTGGTAAGAAGTCATGGTTTGATAATCATAGGAAGTTCTTGCCTCCAAATCATCCTTACAGGCGTAACTTGACCGCCTTTTAGAAGAACAAAGTAGTCACAAAATTTGCCAAACCGGTTAGGTCCGGTGCGGATATATTTTATACTATAGAGCATTTGGGGTTGAGGTATGCTTGGGAACCCGATGCAGATAGAATAAATGGCCGTATATGTAAAGAACATAACTGGAAGAAGAGGAGTATATTTTGGGATTTGCCATATTGGAGCACAAATCTCATCTGGCACAACTTGGATGTTATGCATATCAAGAAAAATTCCTTTGATAACATATTTAACACGATGCTAAACATCCCGGGAAAAACCAAAGACACTGCAAAGTCAAGAGAAGAACTTAATCAGTATTGCAGAAGAGGTGATTTGAGGAGGAGTGCCGACGGGACCTATCCTAAAGCCTGTTACACTCTTGACAGAAATTCACGAGAAGTATTATGTAACTGGGTTAGAGGGTTAAAATTTCAAGATGGTTATGCCTCAAATATCGGTAGGTGTGTGGACATGCATAAGCTCAAGTTGTTCGGCATGAAGAGTCACGACTGCCATGTTTTCATGCAACGGTTATTGCCTATAGCTTTTCGTGAGTTGCTTCCGCACCATGTCTGGAAGGCATTGACGGAGCTCAGCTTGTTCTTCAAGGAGTTATCTGCCGCAGTCATTACTTCTGCATCCATGGCAAGGCTTGAGGAGGAAATTCCAATTATTTTATGCAAGCTGGAGCGAATATTTCCTCCAGTTTTTTTGACTCAATGGAGCATTTACCGGTTCACTTGCCATACGAAGCGAGCATAGCTGGTCCCGTGCAGTATCGCTGGATGTATCCTTTCGAGAGGTAAATATATACATCATTAAGACATGTTGACATTTCAAATATTATTTCATTGCAAGAAAATTGGTTAATTTTTGGTCTCAACTTTACATATAGGTACCTTAAGAAGTTAAAAAATAATGTGCATAATAAGGCAAGGGTTGAAGGTTCTATATGCAATGCACACTTGGTCGAAGAAGTTTCAACTTTTGCCTCACATTACTTTGAGGGTCACGTCCACACAAGGAGCCAAAATCTTGTCGTAACGATGACGTATGTGTGGACGAAGGAGAACCTAATGACGGTAGAATATCAATTTTTAAAGGTATCGGCCGTTCATTTGGGGGGCAGAAGTCAAGAAATCTTAGCGATATGGAGTATAATGCAGCACATTATTACATCCTAATGAACTGTAGAGAAGTCGATCCATATATTGAGTAAGTGTATACTTCAATGCTTAATTGAAACTTCTAATTTAAATTACAATATACCATAATATTTAATTGCTAACATAAGTTTTAATCCTTATCATCCCATAAGGATGTATTGTGATAGACAACGACAGATGAATCCCGACATCAGTCAAGTTGCAATTGGGCAGAAGTTAGAAACGGAGTTCGCTTACTGGTTTTATGAATTTGTGAGTAGACTGGCTATTTTGTTAATGGGTACAAATTTCAGATTGAATGATTAGCAACTTCATGAGGCATGCAGAACTGGGGCATGTGTGTTAAAGGAGAAAGTGTTGGAGCAAATATGCAGGATTATTACGGAAAGTTAGTAGAGGTGGTTGAAGTTGAATATCCCGATTGGCCTATGAAACGAACCGTATTGTTTCGTTGCGATTGGTTCGATCCGACAGTTCCTGTGGGCAAAAGGGTTCATAATGACTACAATTTGGTTGAAGTGAACCATCGACGAAGATTGCAGAAATATGACCCATTCATCCTTGCATCCCAAGCTCAGCAAGTGTTTTACTGCGGATATCCAAGTTTGCGCAACGACAAGCGAGATTGGTGGGCTGTTTCTAAAATCATCCCACATTCAACAATCGTATTAGAGGAGAGTTCATCAAGTCATTCAGCCGAGTGCCCTGCATTTCAAGAGGATGAGATGGAAATGCATGCAATTGAGGATGACACAAGGGCTCCTGAAACATCACTTAGAGATCCAAATGGTGATGTCCAAGAAATTGCGAATGCAAATGTTTGGTTTCCTTCCGATGATAATGAAACTGAATCGCAGTCCGATACGACATCAGATGTTGAACCAACATTTCATGAAACAAATGACACCGATTAAATATAGAGGTTTTTTTAATTTCAACTTTATTTTATAAGTGTTAAATTTTTTATAGTCAATCATTAATCGTAATTTAATTGCATGAATCTTTAGTATTTTCAGTATGACGGGCAGAGGTAGATCTACCGACGACATACAGAGTGAGCAGGGACGTAGCCCTGCTGCATCAGATCACACGAGCTTTGGACATAAAGAGTTCGGATCTCCATACATCGCATAGCCTTCGGGTGATCCTGCATTGGTATTACCATCCAGCCGATCGGCACATACCTCCGAGAGTTCTTCCACCATCGGCCGCACCGTACTTCGACTGGATGCTCATGGGCTGTAAGTATATACTAATTAAAAATATATGTTTATGTTTTTAAGTCAATTACTTATAAACATGCATTTTTTTAACAGATTTATTGAGCAGCATCATGTATCCAGCCACATCAGCTCCGTATTTCAGAGGCGTGCAGATCCCAGTGGCTACGATTGGCGCCACGTATCTACAGCCACGAGGGAGTTTATTTTTCTGAGTTTCAGGTAAACTTATTAAATACAATTTATCACTGATATAAAATTTCTTATTCTTAATAAATTCTAAAACTAACTGTTTATTTTAATGCAGAAAAAGTTTACGTGGGACCCTGCCAGCCATGATGCCATTAGGGCAGCATGGGAGGCTCTTACGAGACGCCGATACTCCGACATGCTTCATCGTTGGAGGTCATCGGGTCAGCGTCCTGCGCATGTGCCAGATGGTATTTGGCATGAGTGGCAGTAGGCCTGGCAGTCCGATGGCTGGCGCAGGAGGTCCGCATCAGCCAGCACGAACCGCCGATCCGAGAGGGGCGGTCCTGGCACGGGTCTCTCCCGTCACACTTCGGGCTCCATTTCGATTCAGGAGCACAGACGTCGTATGGTAAGAAAACATAAATAATTTAATTACTAATTTAGTTATTTATAAATATTTGTATTAATATAATTTTTTTATTGTTATAGTCTGAGCAGGAGGGCGGAGATCCTGGTGAGTTTCGTCTATTCAGGGCGACACACACCAGGAGGGACGGTTCCTGGGTCGATACGCGATCATGGGAGGTTGCGGTAAGAAATTAGCTTTATGTAGTATCTGTTTAATTTCTAAAATTTTATTTAGAGAAATTTATTGATTCATTTATTGTTGATTTTATAATTCAAAGACACGAGTCGAGGAGCTTCGCTCCCAGGCATCGCAGGTCGACTCCACTGATGGGGAGACGCCCGTCGAACTCTCAGCAGAGGAGAGTCGACGTGTTTTTGGAGGCTGTTGGTGCCCAGTCATGAGACCGCAGGGTCTATGGTCTGGGCACTAGAGCTTCTGCATATATTCCCATCAGGCCTCCATCTCGCGATATTCTGGTGATATTCCTGCCGAGCGTTTAGACGACATTTGGAGATCTATTACGGAGGAGGTTCGGTAGGACGTTCGTCAGGAGGTTCGGCAGGAGGTCGAGCACGAGTTCGAGCAGCGTATGCGAGGCCATCAGCAGGAGCTTGCAGACGTGCGAGATCAGATGCGTCAGTTGCAGGATATGGTTAGCCGTATGTCGCAGGGTTTCTAGCCTCCATGTGATCACGCGGATTCTTGATGTATTTTTTTTACTTTTTATATTTTGTACATGAAAACTTCAAAATTTTAATATATTAATTATTTTTGAAATTGAATGATTATTGTTTGGATCAATATGAGTGAAGAATGTTTCGATCAATATTTAAATGTAACGAAATTGTATTAACCGTTTTAAATTTTAATATTTTATTTTTTAAAAAAATTAATTAGCGATGCATTAGCGATTGAAATTGCATACTAATATTTTCAAAATATTATTATTAAATATTGCGACGCAATGACCTGGTGTCGCAATATTTTTAAAAAAATTTAATTAGCGATGCATTAGCAACTGAAATTGCGTCGCTAATATATCTAAAATATATTATTATTAAATATTGCGACGCAATGACCTGGCTCGCAATATTTTAAAAAAAATTAATTAGCAACGCATTAGCAACTCAAATTGCATCGTTAATATATCTAAAATCTTATTATTAAATATTGCGATACAATGACCTGGCATCGTAATATTTTAAAAAAAAATTAATTAGCGACGCATTAGCGATGCAAATTGCATCGCTATTATATCTAAAATATTATTATTAAATATTACGATGCAACTAAATGCGTTGCAATATTTAATAATAATATTAAATATTAAAAATTAATTTTAAAATTAGTGACGCATTTAGGATGCGTCGCAATATTGCGACGCATTGATGCGTCACAGAGAGTCGTTGTGAAGCGACACAATTGCGACAAATTGACATTGGGACGATCATCTGAGCGACGCCGTCATTGCGTCGCTATGCAATAGAATGTTTAGCGACACATTTGGGCATCCCAATTTTTTTCTCTTGTAGTGAAATAAGAGTGACAAGAGGGCACTCGTTAACAAAATCTATTTTTTTCAAAATATTGCCTTATAAATTTAAGGCATTAATTGACTTTTTAAATATTCTTTAAAAGCCTTTTTTTCTCTTATTTTATGTAAATAGCTGCATAAAAGGAGTACATTAAATGACAAAATCTCTCTTTTTTAAGTATTGCCTTATAAATTTAAGGCATTAATTAATTGCCTCTTTAAATACTCTTTAAAAGCCTTTTTTCCTTTTTTTTGAATAGCTAGATGAAGAGGTTTAAATGTCATTTTAATGATCAGAATCTACATGATTTTTTGCTAAATAATTTTAAGTAGGAATGATATAAGAAGGAAAAGAGAGGAGAACAATAAGAAGGCAAGGAAGCCATGGCGACACATGTTAGCAGGGGCTATAGCTTGATAATATTATTGCTAGCCGTAAGCTGCTTATCATATACCAATGCTGAGAATCATGTCACAAAACAACAGCTAAAGGAAATAGATCGATACTTAAAGAGGATAAATAAGCCTGCAGTCAAGAGCATTGAAGTATGTAAAACCATTATTCTTTCATTTTTTTATTTTTTTTGCATTTTAAGTAAAAAATGAATTTTCTTTTAAGTTCATTCGAATAGTGTTTTAAATAGATTAAAACAAACTCTATTTTCTTATAATACATATTCCTTTGAAAATAAGAACCTTAGATGGTCAAGATTTCTTTAGATTATTTTTTATTATTGTCAATCTTTTAAAAGGCATTTTCATATGTTTATGTGGTTAGACTCTTCTTCCAAGACAATGCCCCTTTCTCATATCAAAATTAGTTTCAATATTTGAAAAATAGATTTTATTTTTATTTACTCATAATGGTGCCATCTTTTTTATAGAGTAAAAATCGTTTATCTAGACATTATAAATACTTGAGATGGGCTCTTTTTACAAATTTTTGAGAGATTTATTCTATATTATTGGTGTAATATTGCTTTTCATAGATTTTACTTTTCCTTGCAGTTTTTTTTTTTAATTCTTGGATTAATACCTCTTTTTATTCATTTTTGTTTTCTTCTACTAAAATTAGCATGTTAGAGATTGCTATCAAAAAGAAGAATCATTTTTTTTATTTATTTTCTTCTGCTTCACTTTTAATGTAAAAGATTTTTATTTTATTTCATTCCTTTACTACAGTCATTTCTACTGAAAACTTCCCCTTCCATTTCCCTTATTCTGGTTTTTTTTTTTTTCACTCCAACGCTTCTTAATTTGCGGTCTTGTTTCGTCTTCGGTTAAAACAAAGACCCCAGATGGCGATATCATAGATTGCGTTGATATCCATAATCAGCCAGCCTTCGATCATCCTTTGCTTAAAAACCATGTCATCCAGGTCAGGTCTACTCTTTATCTCCCTCTTCCCTCCTTTTGTCTCCTCACTCGGTGTAAAATCTTCAGATGCGGCCATCTTCCTACCCATTTGGCGTCAATGATGACAAAGAGAAGGTGGCTTCAGAGAAGGGAACTGGCTGCATATTTCAGCCTTGGCGTCGATATGGGCAGTGTCCTGAGCACACCGTCCCCATCAAGAGGATCACGAGGAATGATTTATTGAGGGCTCGCTCGGCTGGAAGATTTTCGAGGTTGAGTCACAGGACCGGCCCTTATCCCATTCTTGCACGCGGTGATTCTGCACCTGAGGTATATAGTTTTTAAAATAAAATATATGGGAAAATAATAAAACAATAATTCCATTTACTTCCTCCCCATGAGTAGTACGCTGTTGGTGAATTATTTCGAAATGGACTGGGGCATCGTGGAGCGAATGCGGTGATGGATGTGTGGGGTCCCGAGGTCGAGATGGGCGATTCCAGCAGGTCTTTTATTACACTTTGGAATGATATTGGAACTGATACTAATTTGATCGAGGGTGGTTGGATGGTATGTTATTATTTTGATTTTAACCAAACAGAAAGCGGTCTTCTCTCTTTTCTCTCTTCATTCGTTATTGCTAACTGCTGGTTGCTTTTTTTCATATGTTGGGAAAAATATTAGGTCAACCAGCCTGATGATAAGCCAAGAGTTACTATTTCCTGGACTGTAAGTTAACCTACCTTCATTTTCTCTTAGCCTCCTCCTCCTCTACGAATTTCATTCTTTTTAATTTCCCTTCTGCTCACTCATCCTCTTCGGTTTTGCCATGAAAATTATAGAGCGATGACTTTAAAAACACGGGCTGCTTCAACGTACAATGCCCTGGGTTCATTCAAACGAGCAAAAAAATCGCATTGGGTGCTCCAATCGACCACATTTCTTCTTACGGTGGTGACCGATATGAAATTTCCGTAGCATTTTATCAGGTGAAAACAGAGTTCACATGATTTTTATATCAAAAGGTTTTTTATTATAAATAATCATAAATGTATGTTCACACGGTTTTTTTTGGGCGGTGGGGGACGCGGAAAGGATGCCACAACGAAGGATTGGTGGGTCGCAATTGGCGATTACACAGTGGGTTACTTTCCTCATGACCTCTTTACGAAGATGGGTGACGGTGCGACCTCTATATCATGGGGAGGGACTGTTAGTAGATCGCATCCAAATGCACCTTCTCACACAACTACGATGATGGGCAGCGGCCATTTGCCGGAAGAAAATTATCTGCTAGCAAGCAAATTCAAAAATATTCAGTATCTTGATTCGGCCTGGGCTCTGCAACGTCCTAGCCAATTGTTCGCGAATGTTAACAATGCCAATTGCTATAACTTGACTTTTGGCGAGAATTCTGATGGCAGCTCGGGCTTTTTCTTCTTATACGGGGGTCCTAGTAGCGGTTATAATCACAGTTGTATGTAGAACCAACCCCGTTTTATATCTCTTCCTCTTCTTAATAATAATATCTTTTCAACAGAATAGCGGTTATAAAGTCAGCAGAGTGTCTAGTACCATATTTGTTGGGGGGTAAAACCGTCATTGCATTAATATCCGTGCAAAGAGGCTAAAACCGACCTCCTCCCTTCATCTCCTCCGAGCTTCATAGCTCTCCCCGAGCTTCCATAGCTCGGCTCTCCCGGGCTTCCATAGCTCGTCCTCCGCGAACTTCCATAGCTCGTCTTCCTCCGAGCTTCCATAGAGTGTCTAGTACCATATTAAACAAAAAAACAACCAAGTTGTGGAATAACACCGGCTGATGTATATAAAATATTAATGAATAATACTGGAAGAGTGGAGTAATTTAATTTCCAGTTCTCTCTCTAGAGAATGCCTCTGTTGTGCTAAGCTTCTAATCGATCAATATTAATGCCTGTTTTCTAGTGGGAACAATGTTAAGGGCCCTTGGTTTGGAAGAGCAATGTACATTCTAAAAATCCCTGAGAAAAGAAAAAGATCTCTGCAATTGTAACACGAGTGATGCTCTACTGTTGGTCTACTGTTATAAAGGAACGCCATCCAGATGCTGCTCAGCAGCCATATAGTGATGAGCATATGCTATTCACTTCATTTACGATTCTTCAAAAAAATTCACCATTCAATTATAAATTAGATTTTTCAAACTCCCTTGTATTCATCAACCTTGTATTCATCAATGAGCACTCTACTTGATTTAGATCAATAAATATTCCCTTCTGAAAAGAACTTTTTCTGATTGAAAATTGAAGGAAGCAGGCTTGCTCCATGTTACTGATTAAGAATTCCTTCCAGAAAGGTACATAGTTTGTATAAATTCTGTTATGTCTCAAGACTTAAGATGGATCCTGGAGGTGCCAACCCTGCGACATACAAGGCATCCGAAGCATCCAATAATCAAAGCCAATAACAAATAGAGAATAAAAAATAAAATATTTTATTAAGATAGAAATATCATTCTCACCACAATCCAAATAAAATATATATTTGAGGATTACAAGTAAAATTAGAAATACTAGGAAAAAAAAGCATAAGTCTATCTATGCACAAACGGAAGCTGCAATCTACTCTTGTCCCATATTATTTCTTTGGCTTTGAAAAAAAAAATTATGAGCTCACTCCATAAGCCTAAAATAAATGTATCATAATAACTTTAAAGTAATATAGCATATCATATTTCAACAATTTTTATATGTTAAGTCATACATGTGTTGAATATTTCGTGTATTTTTATATGAATCAAATTTATATATCATGCAACGGAAGATAAAATAAACATGAAATTTAATTCCTAAAGCACAAGATTCTTAGGAAACATATTCAGTTAACAAAATTAAATCTAAAATTAATTTTAAATCATACTTGTATTCTTTATTGATGATGATGGAGATTGATGAAGCTGGTAAACGATTTACCACTAGCCATCCATGATCTGGCCTCTAATGGTGATCCACGTAGAGATCTTTGGATGATGTCTTTTAGGATTGGATGATGACCTTCCAACGAGAGGTGCTAGTGCCTCTTATTTCTTCAATTGATTCCCAAATCAAGAGAGAAAATGATTTCTTGATCAAGATTAAATCTTGATCAATTAAGAGAGAAAAGATTTCTTGATCAAGATCAAATCTTAATCAACCAAGAGGGGAGAAAGCCTTCCTTCAAACTACCCAAGAAAGAGAGAGGGACGTGAGGAGAGAGAGAAAGCATGCCCAAAAAATTTCACAGTGAAAGGGAGAGGGATGCAATTTTTATAACCATCAAAAACAACCTTAATGGATAAGGTTCACATCCCTTAAAATTAAGAATTTAACCAATCCCTTGATGACACCTCATCCTAGGCTCAATCTCTCTTTATGATGTGAGATTGATCATGCCCAACCCATGGGCATGATCCCTCCGCCAACATATCTCAAGATCACGCCCAATCTTGGGCATGATTATCTTAGGCGTGAGATGGGATCATGCCCATTTCATGATGATGGATCATGTCCATCATATGGATATGCATCCCTAAAAAATAGAAAGTTAAATAGCTTAAGATCACACATCCAATTTTGGGTGTGAACTCCATCATGACATGGAGATAGATCATGCCCATCATGTGGACGTGCATCTTTAAAAATATAGGAAGTCAAATAACTCATGATTAAGCCCAATTAATCTGAACCATCCATCACATGGATTAAACCTAATTGGGTATCCAGTCAATGGATTAAAATTCTTTCCTCTTTAATTATGATTGGTCATTAAAACTGAATTAAGTCCAACTTAATTTTCATTTTAAATTCATCAAAAATCTTGACATGTTGGTAATAATCATGTCCCTTAATTGACCCTAGGGTTAACTTGATCAACACATTGTCCAAGTCAATTCTTTAACCAAATCATCTCCTTGATTAAGTCAAAGAATCCATGATTATAGATCATGAATGGACTCTAGCAAAGCATTATGACTACCCAAGTATTAAGGGTTTTGTTGATGTGGTTATCAACAATACCTATCCATGAATGGTTATTGTATGATTCAATTCCTTCGTCATATATCTCAGATCAATCAATGGTTGAAATGTGTCAACCCTATAATTGATCTTTGTTTTACTTGATCTTAGAAAAAATTGACTCTTATGAATTGGATCTTAGAAACTATTTTGAATTCTAACTCAACCTTGTAAGAATTTAATAGTTAATTTAATCCATCAAGTGGCCATAGGATATAATCCTCTCTATCAAGGAAGACAAATCCTATCTTGATCAAATACCACCTTCATGTGCTTCATGTCATATACCATATTTGTCACTTATGGCTAGAGCGATGTTTGCATATCGTCAAAGCATGACATTCCATACATGAGGTGCAATGAAGATCTTAAGTCAAAGGATCACTCACACCATCATCATTAGAGATCAACCATCGATACTATATAGAATATCCATATGTGATATTGTGTGGGTCATCCAATGCATCGTTACAATAACAAGCATCCACACACCTATCCAAATATCTTCATACTTCAACTTGCGAGATCAGCTGCTCACCACAAGGATAAAGATATGCAATGCGTGCTAGTCTCACAGCGTTTGATAGTGCTCAGTCTTGTATATGCATCGACTAGAAAATTTAAAGAATCAAATCATAATGTGTAATTTTAGATCTCATATTTTGTAATCTTTATTATAAATTCTATATGCACAGTTCACATTCTTTTGGACTTTATCTCATAGGTAAAATATATCTAACATATATATATAAGAATTACACCTATAAATATATCTAACACATATATATAAGAATTACATCTAGATAGATAAAGAAACCAATAATATTTGATTTGCATTCATAATGTAATGTGTACAAACTAGTATTTAATCTGATTGGATTTAGGGCACACACTAACAATCTTCCACTTGGACTAGAGCCAATCATCCATATATCTAATACCAAGTGACTCAGCATGACCATCATGCTTCTACTGCAGTAGGACTTTAGTGAATGGATCGGCAATATTATCGTTCGTGGGGACTCACTCTATTTTTATATCATTTCTTTCAATTATTTTTTAATTACATGATATTTTCTAAGTACATGTTTGGATCTTTGATGAGACCTTGGCTCCTTGGCTTGCGCAATAGCTCTATTATTATCATAATACAAGAGTATTAGATTAACAATACTTGAAACTACACCAAGTTCAATGTGAACTTTTTGATCTAAATCGCTTCTTTAGCTGCATCTAATGCTGCGATATACTCGGCTTCAGTAGTAGAGTCAGAGGTCATCTCCTACTTAGAACTCTTTCAGTTGACTGCACCACCATTGAGTGTGAATAAATAGTCTGATTATGATTTATAATCATCTCTATCAAACTAAAAACTAGAATTTGTATAACCCCGAATTATAAGTTCGGATCCTCCCTAAATAAAAACATATCCTTAGTCCTCCGCAAGTACTTAAGGATATTCTTGATTGCCATCCAATATTTCTCACCAAGGTTCGCCTGATATCTACTCGTGATGCTCAAGGCATAAAAAATATCAAGTCTTATACATAGTGATAAACATATAAATAATCATCATAAACCTATTACTTAATAGATCAAATAACATTTATTATTTAATATTTAATTACTTTATATAATATTTTTATAAAAAACTCTATCAACTTAAAGAGCTCGATTTTAGGAGTCCAACAATGCAAACGACACTCAAATCAAACATAAAATGAGCTAAAAATTGAATATACAAGGATTTATCTTTAATTTCATAAATCTCAAAGCAAACTCAGCAAACCAATTGCCGAGTTCATTGAATTTTCACATGTTTCATCTCATATTTTCTTCTCCACCAATTCTATCATTCCACCAACCGATCAGGAATTAAATTGGATTGAAGACATTCAAATTCAAAGTTTGAACTTCAGATTAGAAGGAACACTACCTACTACCTCTGTGATCTCTCCGTGCTCTCTTCATGTTCTTTCGCATCTGGGCAACAAAACTGATCTGGAACAGCTGGAAAGCAGCAAGCTCAAGCATCCGAGCATCTATAAATAGCTCAGGCTGGGAGAGGAGGGTAGGAATTTCTAGATAATCAGCTGAGAGAGGATGAAGGCTAAGAGAGGAAGGAGTTTTGGCCACAAAGTAGAAAGAGCTCGGCTAGCAGATTCAGAGCCATCTTCAGTATTGTTGCCTTCTTATAAATGTCAGAAAAGAAGAATTTTTAATTTTAATTTTAATGTACTCCTTTGGATGCTATAAAATAAAGTATTTATTTATGTTTAATTTTTATTGAATGTTCTTCAAGTAAAAATAATTTCTGACTGATCTATTCTTTAAAAGGGACAAGCCGTGATCTACAAGTATGGGCCGTACTCTAATTAAAATAGATCATATCTTAATTATTTTCTCTACCAATTTTCTATTTATTTAAATTTTTGATTATATAAATTTATTTTAAAATAACCACTAAAAGTCCCTATGGATTTGATCCCTTACTCTCGCTACTCTACCTAAGATTAGTGAAATTAAGGTGTTTTAATCATTGCGCTATGACACGCATCAGATTTTGGCACCGTTGTCGAAGACTTAAGTGCAGTTATTTAAAAAATAAATAAAAATAAAAAAAAAAATATATAATAATAGTAATAATAAGTTTATTTTATTTATTTTTATGCTTAAATTGACTTAGATAAATTTATTTTTTGCAAAACTCAAATTTTTTCCATTGACATCTCATAATTTATTAGAAAATTAGAAACTTAATCACAACAATCTAAAAAATAACAAGTAATTAGATTAATTTTGTTTAATAACTTTAAGAGCTTGACATTTACTTGTTGCATAGCATTTTTATAATTAATTTTAAGGGCACAAACCCCTAATCAAGATAAGGTAGGGAGTTGATCATCCTTGCTTGGCCTACAAACTTTAAGGGCACAAACTAAATGCACTAAAATACATTCTTTATTAATTAATCTGATTGGATTGATTGAAATACATTCTTTATTAGATTAATCTGGTTGGGTCGATTGCATGAAAATACATTAATACATCATCTTTGAATCACAACCATGGTTCTCAAGCGAACCATTGATCCAACCAATTATGCATAGTATTGCAGCCTTGGGTATGAATGATAAAGTAAATTAATTTATTTTTGAAACTAGTTGTTGGAATATATCCTGGATGGTGTGGTTTTTAAGCAAAGGATTATCGAAGGCTGGCTGATTATAGATATCAATGCAATCTATGATATCCCCATCTAGGATATATTTTTGGTTAAAATAAATTAATTTCATTAAAAATAAGAACCTTAAGATGGTCAAGATTTCTTTAGACTATCATAGATTTCATTGATATCTATTAAAAAAATAAAAAAATAAATTAATTTCTTTAAAAATAAGAACCTTAAGATGGTCAAGATTTTTTTAGATTATTTTTTGTTATTATCAATCTTTTAAAAGGTGACCATATGTAGTTGAAAAAAAGGCTTAGATGAGTTGAATAAAATGACAAAGAGAAGGTGGTGTCATAGAAGGGAACTGGCTCTATATTTCAGCCTTGGCATCGATATGGGTAGTGCCCTGAGGACATCATCCCTATCAGGAGGATCACGAGGGATGATTTGTTGAGGGCTCACTCTGATGGAAGATTTTTGAGGTTGAGTCACAAGACCGGACCTTATCCCATTCTTGCATGCAGTGATTATGCACCCGAGGTATATAGTTTTTAAAATAAAATATATGGGCAAAGAGATCACATTAGGTGCTCCAATCCACCCCATTTCTACTTACGGTGGTGATCGATATGCATTTTTCGCAGCACTTTATCAGGTGAAAATAGAGTTCACAAGATTTTTATATGAAAAGGTTTTCTATTATAAATAATTATAAATGTATGTTCACATGATTAATTTTTTGGTTGGGGGGCGGTGGGGATGCGGAAAGGAAGCCACAATGAAGAATTGGTGGTTCGCATTTGAGGATGAGACGATAGATCAATAAATATTCCCTTTTGAAAAGAACTTTTTCTGATTGAAAATTGGAGGAAGGAGGCTTGCCCCATATTACTGATTAAGAATCCCTTCCAAAAAGGTACATAGTTTGTATACATTCTGTTACGTCTCAAGACTTAATATGGATCCAGGAGGTGCCAACCCTGCCACATACAAGGCATCCAAAGCATCCAATAATCAAAGCCAATAACAAACATAAAACAAAAAATAAAATATTTTATTAAGATAGAAATATCATTCTGACCACAATCAAAATAAAATATATAGTTGGGGATACAAGCAAAACTAGAAAAAAAAATACATAAGTCTATCTATGCACAAACGGAAGCTGCAATCTACTCATGTCCAATATTATTTCTTTGGCTCTGAAAAAAAAAAATTATGAGCACACACTCTATAAGTAAGCCTAAAATAAATGTATCATAATAACTTTAAAGTAATGTAGCATATCATATTTCAGCAATTTTTATATGTTAATCCATACATGTCCTCTTGATATTGAATGTTACTAACCTTCTTGGATTGTGTTGAAAACTTATGCCATATTATGTTTAAAATTCAATTTCAAAACTTTTAGGCAGTGTTTGATAGCCCAAAAGCTATCCCTGAATAAATGTACATGATAGCATTTATCCAGGGGATAGCTGAAGGAATAAACACTTTTTTAAAATTACAAGTCTGCCATCAAGGGATAACTTTAGTT
>UESW01004496.1:495474-614112 GCA_900491605.1 Calamus simplicifolius
CCCTTTTTATGGAACCATACAACCTTCTTTTCATGTATAAAAAGGAGGGAGACACCCCCCTTCGATAGACATGCCTAACTCCTTCATTCTCTCTCTCTTAGATGCCTAACACCCACTTTCTCTCTCTAAGACATCCCTTTCTCTCTCTTGATTGATCAAGATTTGATCTTGATCAAGAAATTTTTTTTAATTTAGGAAATCAATTGAAAAAGAAAAGAGGCGCTAGCACCCCTCGCAAGAAGGTTATCATCCAATCATGAGAGGACTGTTGGATGGATAGATGGGATTGCTGATGATCAGATAAGATAAGAATTTTAAATTTTGCTGTGGTTATCTTCAACTTTGGATAAAATGAGTTGGAGGTTCTGATCTTTGATGAGATCCCCGTGATCAGAACAATCTGATCAAAACTCTTATCATGAAAAAGATAAGCGTGGATTAAAATATTAAATCTGGTTGGTGCTGAAGTGATACTAGTAATCAAAATTATGAACAATCATGGCAATCATTTCTTAATTAGAGAAAATGATTGCATACCTTTTTACTAAAGATTTCTACTGGATTTCTTTGTGAATAAGGAAGCATTCGTGCGTGAAGACTCCTCTGTGTGAAGGCTTTTGCATTGGAGACTCTTTAAAGGAGTGGAGAAGCTCTCTGAGATCGCTGATTCTTTTTAAGAATAAACAAAATAATCTTTAATCCTCAACTCCCTGAATTAACAAGGGGTATGGCTAAGGAAATAAGCAAGGATTTTTTGGTGAATAAAATCAGCCAAATTCTTTTGTGTTTTTTTCTTCTGGATCTCTCTGTCTTTACTGTTCTTAAAAAATAGATGAAGACGGGCGGATGAAAAATAAAAAAGGATTTCTTATCTTTCTCTGATCATGATGCTCACTATTTATAAATGGGAAGCGATACTCTGATCGAAGAAAGCATCGTGTCCCTACGGGAGAGACGCTTTTCATCATCATCCAAAGATGCGTGAAGAAGAAGACATCGCTTCATAAAAAAAATACGTTGTCTCTTCTACGTCTGATCTGAGAATATCATGCCCAACTTACAATAGGCCCGCTATTCTAGGGGCTCATTGGGACTAAGGCTCATAGAGCCTAAACCCAAAGTCCTCAAACCACCCATGGCCTCCACTTTGGTCATGGATCCATGTTACAAAGTTTAGTTTCATTAAGAAACTTTTCTCCGAATTTTTCTAAAAAATCAAACACAATATTAGGCGACATTACTTGCTCATCACATCACCTAAAATTTTAAAAATGAATTCTTAAAATTTAGGAGCGGGTTTGCTTTTATGGTCTACACCTTAGACTTCACGGGATACACATAACCTAGCTCTCAAGAATATTGTCCTTACGCTGCCATTCCCTATGACTCGGGACAATATTCTTAGTCGTGATTTATTTCCACCAAAAATCACAACTGCACTCCAGGATATGCACGACATTTACGTCGAGATAAAATAAATTGTCACATAAGACAATCCCATCCTTGACCTATGAGATCGATACGCAAATGGTTCCTTCATGCGACACTCGAATATTGGCATCAAGTAATTTGTGTACTATCACTTGTCCAATATCCATCTAACACCTTGAGCTCTAGGTTCCCTCATATACATCCACTGAATGTCATGAATCAACCCGTCGATTGATCATGTCTACGCTCGATCTATAAAGATCACTATGCATAGTTTTAAGATAGATTAATTTGAACCTCTCAAGAAAGTGTTATTAGTTTCTCATGGAAAGTACATGAATGACTATATTGCGAGTATGTTCTTAGACCCTAGTGGCATATGCCTAACCCACCGAGTATCAATCATTTATGGACTTTGCTCATTTGGTGAATCAAAGCATATATGCTATAAGTCTGAGTCCAGTAACTTGCTCAAGCTTAAGAACAATTGTACCCTCATAGCTATGAGTTAAATTTCATGATAGTACATTTTTAAAATTTATTCTCATATAAGTCCATCAATATGCAATATGCGTACTAGTATACTAATTCGAGAATCCCTCTCAAATAGTCAGACAAACTATTTCCCCAATTAAAAATTACGTATACTTCAATTTCTCATAATAATGCATCTAACTTTATTAAAATTGTGACAATTGTATTTTGAATGTAATAAAATGATCTCGTGTCTTCTGTACTCATGTGTAAAGCATCTCGAGTGCTCAAGATCATTATTTCTAACATTCGTAGACCTTTCAGGAGAATTACATACAGCAAGTATATAGGATGCAAATATCAAATCATTTATTATATATCATCTGATGTCAATCATCAAAGAAAAATTATGTCTTTTAGACCACAATTTCCAACATACTCCCACTTGGGCTAAAATACATACTACCAGAACCTAACTCCCATCCCCTCAACATGACTTGTAAAAATATTTCCCTTGAGGGTCTTGGTAAAGGGATCAGCTAAGTTCTCCAATAAGGCGATCTTGAGTACTTCCACTTATTTCCGCTGCACAAACTCTCAGATCAAGTGAAACTTGCGCTCAATGTGCTTGCCTTTAGTGTGATAACGGGGTTCCTTCACTTGAGCAATCGCAGCTGTATTGTCACAATACAGTGTTAAAGGTCTCTCAATTAAAGGTACAATCTTCAATTCCATAAGAAACTTTCTTAGCCAAACTGCTTCTTTTGCGGCCTCAGATGCTGCCACATACTCGGCTTCCATGGTGGAGTCTATGATACAAGATTGTTTCACACTCCAACTGATAGCATCACCACCTAATATAAATAGAAAACCGAATGTAGATCTTCTAGAATCTTTATTTGCCTAAAAATCAGAATCAGTATATCCCATTGGGATAAGCACATCACTATGATATACAAGCATATAATCTTTCGTTCTCCGAATATACTTGAAGATATGCTTGATAGCTATCCAGTGTTGTAAAGCATCTCGAGTGCTCAAGATCATTATTTCTAACATTCGTAGACCTTTCAGGAGAATTACATACAGCAAGTATATAGGATGCAAATATCAAATCATTTATTATATCATCTGATGTCAATCATCATAGAAAAATTATGTCTTTTAGACCATAATTTCCAACATACTCCAACTTGGGCTAAAATACATACTACCAGAACCTAACTCCCATCCCCTCAACATGACTTGTAAAAATATTTCCCTTGAGGGTCTTGGTAAAGGGATCAGCTAAGTTCTCCAATGAGGCGATCTTGAGTACTTCCACTTATTTCCGCTGCACAAACTCTCAGATCAAGTGAAACTTGCGCTCAATGTGCTTGCCTTTAGTGTGATAACGGGGTTCCTTCACTTGAGCAATCGCAGCCGTATTGTCACAACACAGTGTTAAAGGTCTCTCAATTAAAGGTACAATCTTCAATTCCATAAGAAACTTTCTTAGCCAAACTGCTTCTTTTGCGGCCTCAATGCTGCCACATACTCGGCTTCCATGGTGGAGTCTATGATACAAGATTGTTTCACACTCCAACTGATAGCAGCACCACCTAATGTAAATAGAAACCGAATGTAGATCTTCTAGAATCTTTATCTACCTGAAAATCAAAATCAGTATATCCCATTGGGATAAGCTCATCACTATGATATACAAGCATATAATCTTTCGTTCTCTGAATATACTTGAAGATATGCTTGATAGCTATCCATTGTTGTATCCCTGGGTCCAACTGGTAATGGCTGACCATAGCTACGGCATAACAGATATCAGATCTCGTGCATAACATGATGTACATAAGGCTACCAACAGCCGAAGCATATGGTACCTTACTCATTGTACGTTTTTCCTCATCACTCTTGGGACATTGGTCCTTTGATAGAGGAACACCATGCCTGAGGGGTAACATACCCTTTTTGGAGTCGTGCATTGAGAACCTATGCAGAATCTTATCTATATAAGCCCCCTAAGATAAACCCAATGTTCTTATCTTTGATCTCGTAAAAGTTTGATCCCAAGAACATAGCTAGCATCTTCGAGATCTTTCATACCGAACTAATGTGATAGCCAAATCTTGATTGAGGACAATGCTACGATATCATTGCCAATAAGCAACAAATCATGTACATATAATATCATAAACACTACAGCTTTACCATCTAATATCTTGTAGACACATGGCTCATCAGGGTTCTGATTAAAACCATATGATTTAATTGCTTGATCGAATCTAATGTTCCATGATCTAGATGCTTGTTTAAGTCTATAAATGGACCTTTTAAGCTTGCAAACCATGTCCTCTTGGCCTCGAGATATGAACCCCTCTGGTTGGACCATATAGATAGTCTCGTCAAGATATCCATTGAGAAAAGCGGTCTTGACGTCCATCTGCCAAATCTTATAGTCAAAATGAGCTGCTATGGCCAAGAGAATCTGAATCGACTTTAGCATGGCAATAGGTGAAAAAGTTTCCTCATAATCTATACCCTCCTTCTGGGTATAGCCCTTTGCCACCAACCATGCTTTGAAGGTTTCAACCTTTCCATCCGGTCCTCGCTTCCTTTTGTAGATCCACTTGCACCCAATGGGTTTGATCCCAGCCGGTGCATCTGCAATATCCCAAACTTCATTCAAGTACATAGATTCCATTTCCGATTCCATAGCCTTGTGCCATTGGTCTGCATCTACATCCGTGATAGCTTCATCGTAACTAGTGGGATTCGATTCTTGTTCATTGAAGATCGCCACATAGGATTCTCCAAAGAACATAAACCTATTAGGTGGTCTCAAAATCCTCCTACTGCGATGAACCATGGGTGTCGCATCTAATACTAGTTTGGCAATAGGTGTTTCATCCTTATTATTATGTCTTGAATTGAAAGATGATCACTCAGGTGCCTGTTCTTGTAGAACCACCTTTTTAGGATCAGCGATACTAATACAATCATCTTCCAATAATCTAGCATTCGTGCTAACGAACACATTTCGACTCTCAGAATTATAGAAGTAACCACCTACAGTTCCTTTTGGGAAACCAACCCAATAGCAAAGTATAGATCTTGGTCCAAATTTAGACGTTTTTTCAGTCAATACATAAGCAGGACATCCCCATACTTTGAGGTACCTTGGATTGGACTTACGTCCAGTCCACATCTCATAGGGAGTCTTCGGTACTAACTTAGATGGGACTAAATTTAAAATATATGTTGTTGTTTCTAGAGCATATCCCCAAAAGGATTCTGGTAAACTCGCATGACACATCATGCATCTTATCATCTCAAGTAGAGTTCCGTTTCTCCTTTCTACTACCCCATTCTGTTGTGGTGTTCTAGGAGCAGTAAGTTGAGAAACAATGCCATTGTCAATGAGAAACTGTTTATATTCTTCAAGAAGGTATTCACCTCTATGATCTGATCTAACAGCTTTGATTCATTTTTCCAACTGATTCTCAACTTTAGCCTTGAACTGCTTAAACTTTATAAAAGCCTCAGACTTATATCGCATTAGATAAATGTATCCATATCTTGATTAATCATCAGTAAAAGTAATGAAATGCTCAAAACCTCCTCGGGCTTGTACCATCATTGGTCCGCATACATCCGTGTGCACCAAGTCCAGTAAATCAGATGCCCTAAGGCCTTTGGTCTTAAAAGACCTTCTAGTCATTTTTCCTTCCAAACAGGATTTGCATTGAGGCATTTTATCCATATCCAATGGACCCAAGGATCCATCCTGGATAAGCCTCTTAATCCTATTAAAGTTTATGTGACCTAGTCTTAAATGCCAAATTGTTTCCTCATTGATTTCAGATTTTCTCTTATTTGAGACAGTATGCACTATCTCAGTGTCATTGGATGTAGGAATTATTGGATGTACATAATATAAATTTCCTAATCTTGATCCTCTACAAATTTCTTTACCATTTCTACTAATGGAAACATCAAATGGAAAAAAACATTGTAACAATAGGAAATCAAACATGCTACTGAAATTAAATTTCTTTTAATGTCTGGTACATATAAGCAATCATCCAATACAAGTTTTTTGTTACATCCAAAAGATAAACTAACTCTACCAATACTAGTAGTTCCCACTTTTACTCCTATCCCTAGCCTAAGTAATATCTCTCCTTTATTAAGTTTCTTGGTTACCTGGAATCCCTGCAATGAATTGCATATGTGATTAGTGGCTCCTAAGTCTTCTATCCAGGATATAGTAGAATCCACCACTAAACATGTTTCAATAACAAAAATATTACCTGATGCATTCTTCTTGGCAATTAGTTTTGGGTAGTTTGTCTTCCAGTGCCCTTTCTGGTTGCAGTGAAAACATCTTCCTTTTACTGCTCCTTTAGCGGTCTTTGTCTTTTTGATCTTGCCATCCGCTACCTTAGGATGCTGCTTCTTCTTTCCTTTGGGCCTTTTGGGCTTAGAAGAAGAAGCCTTTGTAAAATGAACTACCTTTTCCTTCCCTAGAATCTGCTCAGCTGATTGCAGCTCTTTCATGAGCTCTGGGAGTGTCATGCCAAGTTTGTTCATTGAATAGTTAAGCTTAAATTGATCAAATAAACTTGAGAGGGTTTCCAACACTATATCTATCTTAGTCTCTTGGTCGATCTCAGCACCAAAATCAATGGCCTCATATAGGTAGCCCATCACTTTAAGCATATGCTCTCAGACCGGGGTACCTTCAGTCATACCAGTATTGATCAGCTTCCTGATAGCACTCTGCCGTGCAGCCCTGCTCGAATGAGCGAACATCTCTTGGAGACTAAAAATTATATCATAAGCCATCTCCATGTTTTGATGTTGCTATGTAGCACTGGGCTTAAGGAAGCCAATATATAGCATTTGGCCATCTCATCAGCCTTGTTTCATTTTTCAAATTCAAGCTTTTCATTATCCGTTTGGTTTTGACCCAACTGAGGACATATATCTGTTAGGACATTCTTATACCCACCAGAAGTGAGTACTATGTCCAAATTTCTCTTTAATTCAAATAGTTTAATCTGGTTAACTTATTATCATTAAGTATAGAAGCAAGTGGGAAAAATAATGATGACATCTGAAATATAAATAATGGCATACATGCATCAGTTATATATGCTCCATAAATATTCTTTTAACATTAAGATTACTAAGTAGCAAAAACTTAAAAAAAATCTACAAAGTCTGAATGTAATAATGTATTGACCTCCATAAAAAATGAGTCAACCCAAGTCCCACCTGGTCATAGTCCCCAAGTGCTGATCCAACAACCTTACTTGGTTATGATCACTGCTTTTTTTTTTTTGGCTCCTATCATTATAGGTCAAGTGTTAACCAAGGTTTAATCTTCTGGGATTAACAAGTTTGAAAACTCCATTCCTAATGGGGGTCATGCATGTGACACGAGTAAGTATATCATATGCAACAAAGAATTAAATATTTACTAAAAATTCTTTCACTATATCTGATATATGTACTCCATCCATAATGGGGGTCATGCATGTGACACGAGTAAGCACATGCATCATAGCAAGAATCAACCTTTTTGGGAAGCCACGGGTTACATGTTACCCTCACACACTTGATAATTTGTTAATTAAGTTTTGTATAGTTTGTGATTTACCTTATGTCCAAATGGCCTTGGACATACCTTTAATCACTTAACCAATTATGTAATCATTTTTTGATTAACGCCCATAATTGTCATAGGTGCTTTGGTTTTCAACCTATTCAATCATGCCAATTTAGGGTCCTTTAATCATTTAATTACATTTAACTCATAATATTCTAATGAGTGATACCAAGGCAATAAAACATGCATGCAATACACATAAGCAATACAAAATTAAATAGTCAATTTCTATGCTTTGGGATGGCCGTTCGGATATGTGCCAGCCCAAACGGCGAAGGCATCCCGGAGTCGAACTCTAGTTCCTCAATGGGATGAAGATTATAGTTGTTTCTAATGATGAAAGCTACTATTAAGTTTTGCTGTTTTTAAATTCCTTAAGGTAAGTATCTGGCATGTGACCTAAAACTATTTTATCTGGGAAGATTGGTCCCATCCATGGACCTCTGATACTTCCGTTTGGATACTTCCGTCGCTTCCAAAGACGCGCCTCCAATTTCCTGTGACCTTTCCTATATCCATTCGGACCAGAACCTTGGCCTAGTGGCTTGGTCCCTTTTCCTTACATTTTGAGGTCTCACGATGTGGAGCCTCTTCCTCTCACGTAGTGTTTGGACGGAAGAAGGGAGGCATCCTTCTTTCTGTTTGTTCCTTCTTTGTTCAGATGGGCCAAACAAAGAGTCATCCGAATGGAAGAAGGGAGGCCAACGTCCGAGTTGCTTTCGTTTCTGGCATTAAATGGTCCAAACGGAAGAAGGAGGCCAATCATCTTCTCATTGCTTTAGTGGACTCTTGTAATTGCCACCACCACGTATTCCCATCCTTGGTGGCATCTTCAATATAAAATTAGAGAATCGAACCCCCACCACCACAACACGATGGTGTTTGATCGGCTTTATTTTGTGTCTTAAAAATCAAACATCTGGCTTCTTCTTTCCTTCTACTTGGAGTCCCAATCATTAAATCTGGTTCCCCATCGTCCAATCCCCAAGAAGTGTTCTCAATGGAACGTGTGGATCCACAGACGAAGGGAGCCCGTGTGTATTCTAATATTTTCCATATTCCCTGCAGAGGAGGTGTCCATGTAGATTACTTGTTATCAAAACCAATGCTCTGATACCAGTTTTTTTTGTTGGACGGATAGATAGGATTAGTGATGATCGGATAATATAAGAATTTTAAATTTTGCTATAGTTATCTTCAACTCTGGATAAAATGAGTTGGAGGTTCTAATCTCCGGAGAGATCCCCGTGATCAGAACAATCCGATCAAAACTCTTATCATGAAGAAGATAAGCGTGGATTAAAATATTAAATTCGGTTGGTGCGAAAGCGATACCAGTAATCAAAATTATGAACAATCATGGCAATCATTTCTTAATTAGAGAAAATGATTGCATACCTTTTTACTGAAGATTTCTACTAATTTCTTCATGAATAAGGAAGCGTTCGTGCGTAAGACTCCTCTCACTACAAAAAAATCAACTTTTGCCTACGATTTTTTTCGTAGGGAAATAAAAAAAAATCATAGGTAAAGCCTTTCCCTACGATTTCTATCGTAAGCAAAAGTTTAAAAAAATCATACGCAAAAGTGCGTAGGGAAAGCCTTTGCCTACGACTTTTAAAAATCGTAGGCATAGATTAGACCTTTTTCCTACGATTTTTTTTCGTAGATAAAGGTCATAATTCGTAGGGAAAGAGTGAGAAGAATTTGAAATTCAAATTTAGATTTTAAAAACTATTGCCTACGAAATTGAAAAATCATAGGAAAAAATCAAAAAAATATATTTTATCAACATCTTTCCCTACGATTTATCTTAAAATTTTAGGAAAAAATTGGCTAATTATAATTTTTAATGATTCCTTTCCCTACAAAAACCCTAAAATCATAGGGAAAAATAGAAAAAAATATTTTTTTATACAATCTTTCCCAACGATTTTTCTTAAAATCGTAGGAAAAGTTAGCTAATAAATTTTTTAATGATTTCTTTCCCTACGAAAAACCCTAGAATCATAGGGAAAAAATCAAGAATTTTTTTATCCACATCTTTCCCTATGATTTTTCTTAAAATCGTAGGAAAAAATTGGCTAATAATAATTTTTAATGATTTCTTTCCCTACGAAAAACCCCAAAATTGTAGGGAAAAGTTGGCTAATAATAATATTAATGATTTCTTTCCCTATGAAAAACCTCAAAATCATAGGAAAAAAAAAATTATCCATATCTTTACCTACGATTTTTCTTAAAATAGGAAAAAATTAGCTAATAATAATTTTTAATATTTTCTTTCCCTACAAAAAAAACCCTAAAATTGTAGGTAAAAATTAAGAAAAATATTTTTTTATCCATATCTTTTCCTACAAAATTTCTTAAAATCATTGGGAAAAATAGTAAGATATTTTTTTTAAAATATTTTTACTTATGAAAAAAATAAATCATACAAAAAAGTGAATACATTATTATTAACCATTTTTACCCAAAAAAATAAATTAAATCATAGGAAAATATAATAAATAAATATTTTTCCCTACAAAATGTCTAAAATCATAGAAAAAGTTATATTTATTTAATTTTAATTTATTTAATTTTTAAAATTATATTTCTATTTTAAATTTTTTATTATTTTTGCATATTTTATTTAATAGAATATAATTTATTTGTTTCATTTTTTTTTTAAATATTAAAACTATATCAATAAAAATAATATGATTTTTAACATACAATATCTATTACATATACAAAATTATTACATAATGGCGACAAAAGATAAACATCAAAATAACCAATAAATGAAACTCAGTAGTCCATATCAATTACAATATCCATAACTAACCTAAAACATCAAACCACATGATTCAAACAATAAAGCAGAAGATCCTGAACAGTTTATAAAGGTCCCATTCATAAATGATTTCCCAGTTTTCTAGCTCTCTTTTAAACATTAATAGCGTAAACAATGCCCTATAATGGCATTGCAATTCATAAATGTTCCAATAAGACATCATTTCAGACCTCTCATAAAAAGTACGCTTTGCTCACTTTCCTTAGAAGATCCTTTTTGTGTGCTTCTGATGATCGGTGGTACATTCAATCTAATGAAAAATAAAAATATGAGCAAACATCAAAATAAATCAAATCTCAAAAGGTAAACAAACAAATTATGCTATGGTTACCTTTTTCCACTACTCTGCCTTCATCATTAACACTGGTCTCCACCTACAAATATTTGTATTAGAAAATATCTCTTACAACTAAGAAGTTTTGTTCACAATCATCTAATCAGGCTAACTAATCCATTATTTGCGATTATGAATAAGAAAAGTTTGCACAAAAAGATGGTTAAACAAAATCATTTTGACAAAATATGCATTAAATGCTTCTCTATCATTAGCTACAATAGAATGTGCTTTCACAAGTTTTTTTGCTATGTACTTCTTTCTCTTTATCTTGTACCAGTAAATTAAGATCTCTGTTTGTCATGCTATCATAAAGGAAAACCATGACTATCCTTCCTGAAGGGTGTGCTCCTAGTTTTAGGTATCCTGTCATGCAATCATTGCCACTAGATACCAGTCCTTGCTAGTTTAGACAGCCAATTAGCAAGGCTAGACTATTATGAATCCAAGTTTTTCATACCAGTAATATGCATATCTAACATAGCTGCTCTACATTTGGACTCTGCTGGATTGCATAGAAAGTATGAGAATTTTTCTCAAATGGAAAAAGAAAAGAAAAAAATAATAATCTCTACAAATATTTCATATTTTGGTTGTTCTAAGTAAATGAAGTGCAGAAATACATAAAGTTTCAGCAGTTTTGTACAAGCAACATGGAAGGATTCACAACCAAAAAGCAGAGCAACGAAACATTTTTTTATGTCAATGTGAAAACGAGATCTCAAAGCATTTTCAGCTAGTTCAGTCAGCACATTTTGTACATTAGTGAAACAATGGTGAAGTATGATCAAACTACCTTCTTACTATTCCAGCAAACAGAGAAAGCAGCCTAATCAGTGAACTAATTTCTCACCTAATCTTCTTGATGGGCTGATGTGCCTATTGTTCTGTAACAAACACTGGAAGATTATCATGCATTCCAAGTGGTCTATTAATCTGTAAATAATGAAGAATGTAGAATATAAGAAATATAGGCAGTCAAATTTGCGATTGAACATAAATTAATGTAGACAATTATCATTACCAAATAACAGTGCTTATTAATTAATAAGTCATTAACATAGCAACGCAATTAATATTTAGGTGAATAGTCTAGACATCTTGTCACTTCCATGCCACAAGCACCAAAGTTTATAATCAGAACATTAACATGAATTCAATGACATGCTCCTTAGTCACATCAATTGTTCGCATCTCCACTTATCTCAGGCACAATTCTCTCCCTATTACTCTAAGCATCTTGACTAATTATATTCATACTTTAGAGGAGACAACAGGAGAAGTCACAGTGAAAGGAAGTATCATAACTGAAAGAATAGAATATTTAATTGAGGAAAAAAGTCATAAAAAACTCCTTGCCTCGAAGGAGTGTAATAAAGCATCTTGTGGCAAAACTAACCTCATTAAACTGCATTCTAGGGGGCTCTGGGGAACTGTCTAAAGCCTGCAAAACATTGATGGAATAGCCTTACGTATCTTGTAGCATCTGCCTTGGAACTGCTGAGAATCCTAAGCTAACTGGATATAAAATTGTTTGCCATGAAATGATTGCACTAGTACAATGTATAGTCCTCTTAGCATCGCTATAGTTTTTTTTTTCAAAAATAAAAAAAAACAACACTTATTAGTCCTCTTCCCTGAATACATTATAAGAGAGTGCACCTTCTGAACATTCCAAAAGTAAATCAGGTACATCAGACATAAATCAAGGCCCCAGATAACCCCATAGTCTACGTAAATCATGTAGTGCAAGCACAAGATTGCAGGAGAGGGTGCCAACTAGCTTATTTTACCTTTCCATGTAAGCTAAATCACCATATATTATTGATTTATTTATTTATTTTGCCCCTCTAACTGCTTAGGTTTGTGAAATCCAGTGGAGTCCCAATTTGGCACTTCAAATCTTCTAAACAAGTTTCTTTCCCTGGTGAAAGTTTACATCAATACTCACTGCAAAATTGAAAGAACTAAAAAGCAATGGAAGTAATGAAAACAACATGTTCACTTTTATGAATCGATGAGTTATCAAAGCAGTATCCACTCAAATTGAAAACAACATATAAAGTCATAATAACTACTTAAATATGAAAATTCAAGTACTCAAATTGACAGAGGTAGAAAATCAGAAGTCTGGATATCAAATTCTTCATCATCTTTCTCTAAAGATATTGCATCTTTCGAAAGAGATGTCAATTCATTTGAATCTCCTGCTAGCTAAAATATCATTACATAGAACCAAGAATGACTAGTTACAAGAAATTGAAGTGGAGAGATGGCAAGCAGCAAATTATAGCACATTCCCGTGACTTGCCCGATCCTGGCACTAAATTAGTTACTTTTAGTAATTTAATTGTCTTTTTAGGCATAAAATGAGTCAAGTAATTTGAAAACTCACAATAAATAGGTACGACAATAAACTACCTTATTACAACAAAATTTAATTTTTATCGTAATAGGTACGACAATATATTAGGATTTTTTTTACTTTTCTTTTCATTTTATTACAGTGAAATATATTATGAGCTTATTATTGTTAATAGAATATGATTAATTCGCTAGCATTCATGATATTATATGTTTTGTATCAAGTTGCATGCAGATGTGTGGGTGCAAATTTTTAGCAAGCTTAGGCTCATCATATTTATTGTTTAGAAAGCGTCAAGATGTCAAGATTAAGGATAGGCTATTGTTAAAGTTATAAGCGGATAGGCTATGGTTAAAGTGATAAGCCAATGGGTCAGATGTATTAAATTTTTAACTCCAATACTTGTAAATAATTTAACTTGACTTTATTAACAAAATTATAACATTTGATCTAATTCCGCATTACAAAACCAACAAACAAAAATTTCAAAATTAAAACTATATATCTCTGAAAAATTTATTGTATTCATGTGTCCACTTGCATGAATGACTGCAGAATATTCTTTCCATTTCATCCTCATCCCACCACCCCATGCCTTCGACCCTTCCACAAAAGGGATTTGTGCATGGTAAACTATGCTCCAAGGGCCATCTTTCCATCGTTATTTTTCTCAAAACTGATACTACCTCCTTCCGCGACTTCACAATTTGTTGCTTGCCGCATGCATCATAGAGTTCATTCAACAGTTCGATTCCATAATGTCTCCTTACGTGATCACGGAAATATAAGACACCAATGGCATAAGCTGCAGCGTAATGACCATTAGCCACTGCCCTCTTAAGATATCCCAAGCCGGCTTTAATGTCTCTTTTATTGTAGATGAGTTCCTGGAGAAAAAAAAAAAAAAAAAAAAAAAACAAAGGAAACTGTACTCAATTAGATTGCCCAATCTTTTACCACCGCCAGTTTCATAGGCACGCCTCATTATCTAACCTCACTATCATGCTATTTTTTTCTGGAAGAAAATAATGAAATTGGAAGTCAACTTACCAATCCGAGGATGCAGTTGGCTTGCACGTTGCCACTCTTTGCGCAGCTCCGAATCAAAGAGAAATATCCCTCCTTGTCCCACCAATGGAGCATCCACTCCTTGTCTACCGAAAAGCATTGCCCCACGATCCTTGCCTTTGATGCCTTATTTAAGCTCTTGCATGATTGTCTTACGCTGATGATATCACGAGCAGGCGTCGAGGATGATGAGGCGACACGAGCAATGATCTCGACCTGGAGATCATCCGGAAGGCAGTTGATGTCAACGCTTATCTTTCTGCACCTCTTTCTCATGGTGTGGTGATCATCCGGAAGGCAGTTGATGTCAAGGCTTGCCTTTCTGCACCTCTTTCTCATGGTGTGGTGATAGAAGAAGAAGAAGGGGTTTAGAAGAACTCTTTTAGGAGGTTTGGGACTTCCAAGCTTCCGGGCGGTGGATAGAGACTAGGATGGAGAGGCGGTTGGATGCTATTCCTAAAAAATTGGAACAGGCTTTGGTTCCAATTTAAGTGTTCAGAGAGGTAGGACTTCAAGGGAGGTTCGAATAGCGAGGTTATTCCTGGTCGGAGTCTGTTTTCGTTCGACGCTCTGTTCGGATTCGGTTTTCGTTCCAGAGCGTCGGGTTGGAATAAGAGTGATCTTATTCCGTATCCTACTTCTTGTCGGAATAGACAGTCGGCTACGTCTTCTTCCCATTGATTACAAATTCTCTTCTCGGGGTTAGGATATGGCTAGTCCCCAGGTTGGTAAAGTAACGCCAGTAGGGAGGCAACGAGGTCTAATGAAGCCGACGTCTGCCACCGAGCGAACGGAGGCAGACCTCCAGAGGATCATGGAATTGGAGAAATTCTTTGGCTGATGCTGGTCTACACGAGAACGTGGCAGATGGAACGAAGAGGGAGGAGGTTCTGCACAACGAAAAGGGGAGAGGACAAACAAGATTGTCACAGTTAACATGCCAGAGATCAAACGTTACTTTCAGAGTAATAAATAATCCTTTATTGGAAGGTATATAGCCTGTATATACCTTATGGTTAATTTAGAAAGGAAAGAATATGGAAAGTCGATAAGGTAAAGAATTTTATCCTATTCTTATTTTCTATTTGAGATATCTATTAAGAAAATTATGAAAAAAATACTGTCATTGCCTCGCTAATATCTATTCTAAACATGGTTTTATATACAAATTTGCATCCAAACAATCAAACTCTCGAGCTCCTTGATTAGTTGTATTGCACTTGACTCTACCATCTATGGCACCACCCAACACCTAGCTTTGGGTCCATCTAAACAAATCTTTGCATCCCAAAAACCCCCTCAATTAGGATTTATCAAAGATAACTTCTTGGGTTGATTCATGCAAATAGGGTGGGAGCTGCTTTTCTTTTGGAAGATCATATGGGCAAAAACCATATTTAATTTGGCTATTCCTTTAGATCCTTATAGGGTGCTTGATATTGAATTGAGCTATATTGAAATAGAATAAAGTCAGCCAAAATGAGGTTTTATCCTGAGGGGGTCATCTTGGAAGGAGATTCATTTATAATTATTTTTTGGATTATGATGGGAAAAAAAATATTCACTTGATCATTAGGTGACTATATCCCACACGTTCACCAACGACCATTAATAGCAAGAAAAAAACATTATATCTTCTTACATTCTACAAGGGGTTTTGTTAACGAGTGCCAGAGGGCACTCATTCTAGGGCATTTAATATCCTCTTTATTTAGCTTTTCACATAAAATAAGAGATTAAAATAATAGAATTTTAAGGAATATTTAAAAATATATTTAATGTCTTAATTTCGTTTAGCATAAAGGAAAGGACAAAAAGCCGATCTAGTTAGGAAAAGGTTTAGATGAGTTAAGTTGGGTTGAGTCGAAAGAAAAAAAAAAAACCTAGGTTCCAATACTTTCGCATGAGTTATTGACACCAATATGATTATTCTTAAATGGTTTGTATATATGAATTACCGTCATGTCTTCAACACAGATGCTCATAGTTGATTCATAATCTATATCTATATGAGCATTCATAAAACTTTTGTTATTTTTTAAATATTTCATACTTATATAGCGACCATCTAACTATACGCATCACACTGTGGTGCTAAAATTGTTTTTGGGTTGTAATTTTTTTAGCATTGTTGTATGAAAGTAAGGCATTAAATGCATCTTTAAATATTCTTTAAAAGTCATTTTTTTCCCTCTTATTTTATGTTAAATAGCTACATAAAAGGAGTATTAAATGCAAGTGCACCGAGGGCGCTAGTTAACAAAATCTTTTTTTTTAAGTATTGCCTTATAAATTTAAGGCATTAATTGCCTTTTTAAATATTATATAAAAGCCTTTTTTCTCTTATTTTGTGTAAATAGCTACATAAAAGGAGTACATTAAATGACAAAATCTCTCTTTTTTTTAAGTATTGCCTTATAAATTTAAGGCATTAATTGCCTCTTTAAATACTCCTTAAAAGCCTTTTTTTTTCTTTTTTTTTTTGAATAGTTAGATGAAGAAGTTCAAATGTCGTAGTAATGATCAGAATCTACATGATTTTTGCTAAATAATTTTAAAAACCACACCATCCAGGTAAGGTCTACTTTATATCTCCCTCTTCCCTCCTTTTGTCTTCCTTCCAATTTCTCTTCCCTTCCACTTTAATTAATTTTTATTATGCTTCACGGTTTCTTTATTTCATCCTCATCACTCGGTGTAAAATCTTCAGATGCAGCCATCTTCCTACCCATTTGCCGTACTGGCTCCATATTTCAGTCTTGGCGTCGATATGGGCAGTGCCCTGAGAACACCGTCCCCATCAGGAGGATGAAGAGGGATGATTTGTTGAAGGCTCGCTCTGCTGGAAGATTTCGAGGTTGAGTCGCAGGGCCGTCCATTATCCCATTCTTGCACGCAATGATTATGGAACTGAGGTATATAGTTTCTAAAATAAAATATATGGGCAAATAATAATAATGATAATTCCATTTCCTTCAAACGAGCAAGAAGTCGGATTAACTGCTTCAATCGAGCCCGTTTCTACTTACGGTGGTGACCGATATGCATTTTACCTAGCAATTCATCAGGTGAAAGAAAAACAGAGTTCGCATGCATGCATGCATGATTTTTATATCAAAAGGTTTTCTCTCTATTATAAATAATTATAATTAAATGTATGTTTACACTGAAGGATGCCAGCACGAAGAATTGGTGGCTCACATTTGAGGAAGAGATGGTGGGTTACTTTCTTAATAGCCTCTTTACGAATTTGGGTGACGGTGCCAACTTTATATTTTGGGGAGGGACGGTTACAACCTCATCGTTTGATTCAGATCACACAATTACCAAGATGGGTAGCGGCCATTTTCCGGAAGAGAATTATGCGCTAGCAAGCGGAATCAAAAAGATTCAGTATATTGATTCGGCCGGGGCTCTGCAACGTCCTACCAAATTGGACATGATTCGTCAACAGCCCAATTGCTATAACTTGACTCTTGGCGATGACAACTCGGGTGTTTACTTGTTATACGGTGGTCCTGGTAGAAATCCCAATTGTCCATAGAACTAACCCCTTCTCATATCTCCTCCTCTTCTTATAATAATATCTTTCCAACAGAATACAAAAGGAAAAGTCAGCAGTGTGTCTAGTACCATATTAAATAGAAAACAACCAAGTTGTGGAATAACACCTATTGACTTATAGAATATTTATGAATAACACTGGAAGAGTGGAGTAATTTAATTACCAGTTCTCTCTCTTTTTAAGAGAATGTACCTGTATTACACTAAGCTTCTAGTCGATCAATATTAAAGCCTGTTTTCTAGTAGCTAGGAACAATGTTAATGGCCTTTGGTTTGGAAGAGCAACATTCTGAAAAACCCGTGAGAAAAGAAAAAGATCTCTGCAATTGTAACACAAGTTTTTTGATGGTCTACTGTTGCAAAGAAACGCCATCCATGATGCTGCAATTCAAATCCCCTTGTATTCATCAACGAGCCCTCTACTTTATATGGAAATCGGCAATGGGGGTTCTCTAACTTTATCCTTTCTTGTAGTAATCTCTAAATCACTTAGGTAGTGTTTGGCTCCCAAAAAGCTATCTTGAATAAGTGTATAGGATAGTATTTATCCGGAGGATAGCTGAGGAATAATCATCTTTTTTGAATAATAACTTTGTCATCAAGGGATAGCTCTAGTTATTCCTGGGTTTCCTAGGGAATAAGTTCAGGGAATAACCCATGTTTAAATAACCCATGGTTAAACATGGGTTATCCCCCTCTGGTTAACCTTTTTTAGAGTTATCCCATGTAGTTATAGCTTTTGGGAATAAGGAGGGATATCCCTTGAATATCCTCCCTTATCCCCTATTTCAAACACAGCCTTAAACTTGGAGATGATAGATTAATAAATATTCTCTTCTGAAAAAAAACTTTTTTTAATGAAAAATTGAAGGAAGTAGGCTTGCCGGTTGTCCCATGTTATTGATTATGAATCCCTTCTAGAAAGGTACATAGTCTGTATATATATACAGTTAGTTGGAAAGAAAAGTTAAAAACAAAAAGAGAGAAAGAAAGAAAGAAATTCTTCAAGTTGGCTAGAGTCAGCTTAAATGAGCCTGTAACTTCTCTTTTTTTAGCTTTGGGCCTCATAATGATTTTTTTAAAAAAAAAAAAAACATTTTGGGAGAGTTTTGAATAGATTGAAAGAACTCTATTTTTATAAAATATCTGTTTCTTTAAAAATAAGTATTACTTACATATTAAGGTGGACAGGATTTCTTTTAAATATTTTTTTATTCTTAATCTTTTACATAACCCTTACTGATAAAATTATTATTTTTGATGAGAACAATTCTATTTAATTTTAAAATTATTATATAGCTAAATTTTTATTAGTAAATGATGAGGGGTAAAATCGTCATTGCATTGTTGACCGCTCACATTGGCGATGGGATCGCGCCCAATCCAAATGCCCTGCTTGCAGCTGGCTAGCTGGCGCGACATTCTAGCAACAAGCGACTCGTCCAATGTTTTGAAAACCGGACCGGACCGGCCGGTCCAACCGGTCCAACCGGGAACTGGTCATCAGTCCGGTTCGGTTTTGTTATTAAAGTTGACTTTTATATGACCCGGTAAAAAAAAAAAAAAAACCCATTGAACCGACCAGGTTTCAACCGGTCCAACCCGGTTTTTAGATTTTTTTAATTTTTTATTTAAATTATATTTATATTTTATTGTTTTATATTATTAAATTAAAATTTAATTATAATATTATCCGGTCCGACCAAACCAGTTCATCCGGTCGAACCGATTGACCCGCGACTCAAATGTTAAGCCGGTTTGTTGTCCGATCTGGTTTTCAAAACATTGGTCTCGTAATAATGAAGAAAGAGAACAAGAGGGAAAAAGGGCGTGTGGGTTCTCCCAAGGGCCACCTCATTAATATCCGGTAGTCAAGTCAATAGGCTAGAGCATTTAATGGTGCAAAAATGGTCATAATGACTTGGCCAGCATTTAATGAAATAAAAAGAAAAGAGAAAGCATGCCTCGGCACTCAAGCCCCGCCTCATTTAGGCCGAGCCATGCCTTGGCGCTCTCATTCAAGCCAGCTTCATACCTCGGCCAACATACCATCTCGGCCAGCAACATACCTCGGCCTCCGCAACCATGCTATGTCTCTTGCATCAAGGCATTTATGGTCTCATAAAGGTCACGTGCATCCACCTACTTTAAGGCATTTAATGCCCTTTTTCTTCCATGCATTAAGGCATTTATGGCTATCACGTCGGCCCTTACCTCCGCGGAACCATGATGACTGAACCACAGCGTTCAAAATACCTCTGCGAATCCAGCGCGTAAGAATTCAAATCAACTATAACTGAATAAGATTCCAGGCGGTGAAACATGCCCAGAGGTGGCCTAGGACCCGCAAGAGTGGCCTAGGTCCATGTGATCATTAAACCTCATGGCATCAACTAGCTCTCCCAGCCTTCGATCCTCTAACTGACAAGATACGGATCCCGCTGGCATCATAACAAACTCGATTCGGATCTCAACAGCTTTCAGACCCACGATGCCTCCAAGCAATCAGGTGACCCTCTATAAATACAACCATTTTCCTGCTTCTAAGGTACGCACCATCATGCGCACTTGCTCACTGGCACACTCTCCTTCTGCCTTGGCTTCCCCCATTTTCTGCCATTAGCGCTCTGCTCAGAGCTCTCGAAAGGCCACCCTTGGAGAGACTCTTCAGCGAGAGCCTTCTCCTCTTGTTTATTGATTGCCGATCCCCGTTGACTTGAGCATCGGAGGGTCTTCCGCGGAGGGCCACCCCCAACGCCTTTCGCGTGAGGACTGTTTTGCAGATCCGCCAAGGAGGGAGCCCGTCCCAGAGCCCGATCGCGCCCGAGTCGAAGGACAGATTTCAGCAGCAACAAATTGGCGCTAGAGGAAAGGCCTCAAGTCCCATAAACTTGTGATTTAGGAGACAAGGATCTCAATCTGAAAGAGAACTCCTCCCATGGCCAATCGAAGAAAGGCTACCTCCGAAGCCTGGGATCATGTCGCCTCCCAAAGACTTGATCCGGTGAGCTGCGTAGCGCCACTACCGCCGCCAGTTGAGACTCCATCACCACCAGTAGCCCCAGTGACCCAGGACCAGTTTGTCACACTGGTCCAGCAGGTCCAAGCAATGACCCATTTGATTCAGGGATGCCATGAAGCTCCCCGTCCAGCTGCTCCTGCTTTGCATCTTCCTGAGGAGGCCGCGGCCCCCATTTCCCGAGCAATCTCTTCTTCCGGTCCGCACGGAGCCGCGGACCCCCCTCGTCGTCCTAAGGGAGCTGGGCCAGCCCTGCAAGTGGTCTGCTCTTCCTAGATCTCAGCGGGCCCGATCCCTCTCTCCGGTGTCCTCTTGCCACGACTCAACACCGTCTCCGCCTTCTCCCCACCTTAGCATTATAGCTCGGCTTCCGTAGCCATGCTATGCGCACCAAGGTATTTATGGCCTCATAAAGGCCATGTGCCTCTACCTGCTTTAAGGCATTTAATGCCTTATCTCCTTCCATCATTAAGGCATTTATGGTTGCCACGTTGGCCCCCTTGGCACCTTTTGCATAAGGAAGGATGGCGTCATGAAGCCAAGACAAGGAGTTCTTGACTCCATGCTTCACAAAAGTCCAACGTTCAGCTTCAACCTCGGCCAGTGGGTCTACCACACCACCCAGAGAGTTCCCACAGGCGAGACCCCATTCCGGATGGCCTTTGGCACAAGAGCTATCATCCCCGTGGAGATAGGACTTCCCTCTCCACGGGTGGAGAGCTACTCGGAGGAGGCTAACGACGAGCAGCTCCGCACCAACCTCAACTTGGTGAAGGAAATTAGGGAGAAAGCTCGAATCAGAGTAGCTACATACTAGCAAAGAGTAGCTCGTTATCGCTCCACCCGAGTTAGAGGAAAATTTTTCCTCCCCGGTGATCTGGTGCTTCGGAAGGCGCCCATCTCGAAGCCACTAGAGCAAGTAAAATTATCCCCAAATTGGGAGGGCCCCTATTAAGTGACAGAAGTCATCAGGCCTGGTACCTACAAGCTCCAGATCTAAACGAGAAATCTATTCCCGGACATGGAATTCAGACAACCTCCGCATACATCATCAGTAGGGTATGCCTTCTATAGGTCTGCTCCATTAACTGTTATGGCATATTGCTTCTATGATTCATGGCATGGTTGCTACAATCACTTCTCCAAAAAATCATAATGAAAAGTAGATGTCACTTGCTAATCCTCGGCACGACCGAGCTATCTCCTTGAACATGAAATCTCCGTACCTCGGCTGGGCCGAGTCCTATTCATCGAAGACTCGGTATGGCCGAGCACCCCCAGTACGGCTGGGGGCCAAGTGATCTCCAAAACCCCATTTGGATTTGGGCAGCTTACAAGCCCCGACCGTACCAGGTGACCTCCAAAATTTCATCCGGATTCGGGCAGCTTACAAGCCCCGGCCGACCAAAGGACAAAGAAACCTCGGTTGGATTTGAGCAGCTTACAAGCCCCGGCCAAACCAAATGATCTCCAAATAGTCTCCATACCTTGGCCACGCTAAGTAAAATATAATCTTTTAAATCCTTGGCCGGGCCGAGCGATCTCCGTACCTTGGTAGCGCCAAGTAAAATATAATCATGAAGGCTCGGCAACATCGAGTAATTTATTATTTGGAAGCCTCGGTTACAACCGAGTAGCATGAGGGCTCGGCAACACCGAGTAATTTATTATTTGGAAGACTCGCAACACCGAGTAAATTAATATTTGAAGCCTCGGTTACAACCGAGTAGCATGAAGGCTCGCAACACCGAGTAATTTATTATTTGGAAGACTCAACATAAATTAATATTTGGAAGCCTCGGTTACGACCGAGTAGCATCTTGGGAAGGCTCGGCAACACCTAGTAATTTTTTATTTGGAGGTTACAATCGAATAGCATGAAGGCTTGGCAACACCGAGTAATTTATTATTTGGAAAACTCAGCAACACCGAGTAAATTAATATTTGGAAGCCTCAGTTACAACCGAGTAGCATCTTGGGAAGGCTCGGCAACACCGAGTAATTTATTATTTGGAAGCATCGGTTACAACCGAGTAGCATGAAGGCTCGGCAATACCGAGTAATTTATTATTTGGAAGACTCGGCAACACCGAGTAAATTAATATTTAGAAGCCTCGGTTACAACCGAGTAGCATCTTGGGAAGGCTCGGCAACACTGAGTAATTTATTATTTGGAAGCCTCGGTTACAACCGAGTAGCATGAAGGCTCAGCAACACCGAGTAATTTATTATTTGGAAGACTCGGCAACACCGAGTAAATTAATATTTGGAAGCCTCGGTTATAACCGAGTAGCATCTTGGGAAGGCACGACAACACCAAATAATTTATTATTTAAAGGATGGAAAATTTGTTCCCCGGACGTGGAATTCAGACAACCTCCGCATATATCATCAATAGAGTATGCTCTCTATAGACTTGCCCCATTTACAGCTTTGGCATCTTGTTTCTATTATCCGCGGCACAACCGCTACTATCGTTTTTTCAAAAAGTCGTAATAGAAAACAGATGTTGTTTATGCATCTATTCTCGGCACAACCGAGCTATCTCCTTGAGTCAAATCTTCGTACCTCGGCTAGGCCAAGATCCGAGCCAGAACTACATATCTCGGCTAGGCCAAATTACATTCCGCGAAGGCTCGGTATGGCCGAACGCTCCCGGCACAGTTGGGAGCCATGTGATATGCAAAACTTCATTCAGATTCGGGCAGCTTACAAGCCCCGGCCGAACCAAACGTCAAAGATACTCCGTTCGGATTCGGGCAGCTTATAAGCCCCCGAACCAAACGTCGAAGATGCTTCATTCAGATTTGGGCAGCTAACAAGCCCCGATCGGCACCAAATATTAAAAGCCTCGGTCAAAACCGAAGTGCATTTTCATTATTAAAAGCCTCGGTCAAAACCAAAGTGCATTCTCATCATTTATTAAAAACCTCGGCAACAACCGAGCGATATTTTTAACCCTTGGCAACAGCCGAGTGATATTCTTAAACCTTGGCAACAACCGAGCAATATTTTTAACCCTCAGCGACAGCCGAGTAATATATTTCTGAAGGCTCAGTGACAACCGAGTAATAAATTTCCAAAGCCTTGGCTATAGCCGAGTGATACAGCACTAAAGCTTCGTCCCAGCCGGATAATTTCTTGGACACTCTAGTGCAACTAAAGCGCCTTATTTTACTTCAGCAAGAGGACCGCCTAGGCCTTTCTCTAACCTACACAGAGATAAACACTTCCTCCACAGAGGATCGAATGACGTGACTCCCAAATAAGATTGCTCTAGAATTCTACTCCCTATATCCGAAGTTACACTTCAGACTAGGGAGTGGGGGGCATATGATGAGGGGTAAAATCATCATTGCATTGTTGACCGCTCACATTGGCGATGGGTCGCACCCAATCCAAATGCCCTGCTTGCCAACTGGCTAGCTGGTACGACATTCTAGCAACAAGCGTCTCATCATAATGAAGAAAGAGAACAAGAGGGAAAAAGGGCCACGTTATGTGCGTGGGTTCTCCCAAGGGCCACCTCATTAATATCCGGCAGTCAAGTCAATAGGTGGAGCATTTAATGGTGCAGAAAAGGTCATATGACTTGGCCAGCATTTAATATAATAAAAAGAAAGAGAAAGCATGCCTCGGCACTCAAGTCCCGCCTCATTTAGGCCGAGCCATGCCCAGCAACATACCTCGGCCAACATACCGCTATGTCTCTTGCATCAAGGCATTTATGGCCTCATAAAGGCCATGTGCATCCACCTGTTTTAAGGCATTTAATGCCCTTTTTCTTTCTATGCATTAAGGCATTTATGGCTATCACGTAGGCCCCTTGGCACTACCTCCGGAACCATGATGACCAAACTACAGCGTTCAAAATACCTCTGTGGAATCCGGTGCGTAAGAATTCGAATCAACTATAACTGAATAAGATTCCAGGTAGCGAAACATGCCCAGAGGTGGCCTAGGACCCACAAGAGTGGCCTAGGTCCATGTGATCATTAAACCTCATGGCATCAACTAGCTCTCCTAGCCGTCGATCCTCTAACTGATAAGATACGGATCCCGCTGACATCATAACAAACTCGATTTGGATATCAATGGCTTTCAGACCCACGATGCCTCCAAGCAGTCAGGTGACCCTCTATAAATACAACCGTCTTCCTGCTTCTAAGGTACGCGCCATCATGCGCACTTGCTCACTGGCATACTCTCCTTCTGCCTTGGCTTCCCCATTTTCCATTAGCGCTCTGCTCAGAGCTCTCGAAAGGCCACCCTTGGAGAGACTCTTCAGCAGGTCCGCCCAGGAGGGAGCTCGTTCCAGAGCCCGATTGCGCCCGAGTCGGAGGACAGATTTCAGCAGCAACAGTAAAGAACCTTGGTGAGTGCTGAATCATGTGGAGAGACAGAATCTTACCTGATGTCAACTTTAAATTCACTCTTTCTTCATCCCACACTGGAGCTTCCCATGGTCATCATGTTTCCGTAGCAAATCTCATAAACGAAGAACAGGGTTTTATTAGTGTAATCACGTATATTATCACCCATATCAATAGACTAATCAGTAAATTAATATGTTAAATTTAACTCAAGATTCATGAAGATAAACATTTCATTGGTCTCATTTGAATGGAATTCAATGATTACCACGTTTGCTTGAAGGCTATAATGATATTTCTGTGAAGACTTACTCTTTTGATAGCAATAAAAAATTCACATAATTTTTTTTTCTAATATTACATAATTAAAATATTCTAAGGATACCATAATATTAAATGGAGTTCTACTCCAAAATTATTGAAAAACTATGTAACCTCTTTTCTTAAAAATTTTCTTTGTGCTTGCTAAAAGAAATGAATAATTAAAAATAATGTTATCCAATTTGAAGCATGATTGTTGCTTCTCTTAGAGTAGAATTTATTCTCTCTAGCTACAAACAGTTGATGACACAAAGAACTGAGAATCAGAATAGATCCAAACCAATCAAATTTAGATCAAATAAAATTAACAAAAACAATTAAATATTTTTTTATGTGAACTCAACCTTTCCTTCTTTAATACTTAAAGGAACGTATGTGAATAAATATTTATGTATCCTTTAATTAGATGCACTCATTAATATATTTGATCAGATGCATTGAAAAACATTCTTTTATTAGATTAATCCAATTGAATAGATTGCATTAATATTATTTAAAATAATAACTTTTATTTAATTGAAGCATTAAAATTTTAAATTACTTAAATAATTTCTAATAGCATAATATTAGATATATAAAGAAGCTAAAAAGTAGTAAGTAATGCCAAACTTAAAGCCTATGATGATTTATATAATAGAATAGATACGAAAGATGGTAAAAAGACTATATATAAACTAGCAAAACTAAGAAAAAAAAATAAAAGATCTGAACTATTAAGGACGAAGAAAAAAAGTCTTAGTAAAAAAAGAAGAGATAAAAAATGATAAAAAAGTTATTTTAAAAAATTATTAAATAAAAATAATTTAGTAAATTTAATGGTAGAAGAATGTGTGATAACCTAAGTAACAAATGAATATAAATTTTTTCATAGATTTAGTATGCTTGAATTAAAAAGGCTTTATGTAAATAAAAAATACAAAGGCTTTAGGGCTAGATGCGATCCCTATTGAGGTTTGAAAAAGCTTAAGAGAAATTAGAGTTATGTGGTTAACCAAATTATTTAATAGGATAGCAACTAAAAGAATATCGGATGATTGAAGAAAAAGCATATTAATACCCATATACAAAAATAAATGAGATATTCAAAACAATGCAAATTATAGAGGGATTAAGATGATGAGTCATACAATAAAAGTATGGGAGAGAGTAATAGAAAATCAAATAAAAGCTAAAACTTTAGTGTCAAATAATCAAGTTGAATTTATACCTAAAAGATCAACCATGAAAGCTATTTATTTATTAAGAAGATTGATGGAGATGTATAGAAAAAAGAAAAAAACCTTCATATGATCTTTACTGATTTAGAGAAAGCATATGATAGAGTACCTAGAGAAATAATATAGTGGGTTTAGAGAAAAAAAAAGAAGTTGCTAAAAGGTACATAGAATTAATAAAAGATTTGTACGATAGAGCAATAACTATTGTTAAAACAACAATAGAAGAAACTAGTGAGTTTCCAATTATTGTAGATTTTTATTAAGGATCTGCCTTAAGTCCATATGTTTTTGTATTAGTTATGAATGAATTAACCAAACATATTCAAAATGATATCTCATGGTATATATTATTTACAGATGATATAGTGTTGATTGATGAAACTAAATCTAGAGTAAATATGATGTGTGTCGTAGCACAACGATTAAAACACTTTAATTTCACTAATAGAGTAGCGAGAGTAAGTGATTGAATCCATAGGGACTTTAGTGGTTATATGAGAGCACAGCCCATACCTGTAGATCACGGCCGTCCCTTTTAATAATAGACAGTCAAGAATTATTTTCACTTGAAGAAAATTCACTAAGAATTAAACATGAATAAATATTTTATTTTAAAACATCCAAAGGAATACATAAAAATTAAAACTAAAAACTCTTCTTTTCCGACATCAAGAAGGCAATAGCAGCTTTGGATCTACTTCCAGACCGAACTCCCCAGGATCCTTGCTTACTGAACCGAACCAGCGCCTCCCAGAACTCTGAACTAAGGGAACATCTTCCTGCACTCCAGAGCGCACGATCACCTCACGAATGCCTCTGCTTCTTCCTCTGTTTGAGATGCCTTTCATCTCTGCCCAGCCAGAACTATTTATAGATGCTCATACGCGAAGAGGACGGAAGAGAGCACAGAGAAATCACGAAGAGATCACGCCTCCCTATTTCCATACTAGATGCCTGGATGCAGAAAGAACATGGCTTCCTAACTGTTTCAGATCTGATTCGAAGCCCGGACGGATTCAGAGGGATTGCAAAGAGATTGCGGATGATTTTTTAATTTGTTTGCATGATCCATGAACGCGGAGAAGACATAGAGAAATCATGGAGAGATCTTGAACGTCCATATCGGATGCTCGGTTTGTTTGCGTATTTTATGAACACAGAGAGAATGCACTGATTTCCTTCCAATTTGAGATTCTTTCCCGATTTGGCACCCGAACGAAATGCAAAGAGATTTCGGAGAGATAGCGAACGATTCTCCTTCCAATTTGAGAGTCTTCAATCCCATTTATTTTCTGATTGGTTGATGAAGTGATGGAACCAAAAGGAAAGAAGAATCGGAAGAGAAAAATGAATATGTGAAGACTGTGATTGAACTCGGCAATTGGTTTGCTGAGTTTGCTTTGAGATGCATGCAGATAAAGATAAATCCTTGTAAATTTAATTTTGAGCTCATTTTAAGTCCGATTTGAGTGTCGTTTGCATCGTTGGACCCCTAAAATTGAGCTCTTTAAGTTGATAAGATTTTACCTAAAATATTATATAAAATAATAAAATATTAAATAATAAAGATAATTTAACCTATTAATTAATAGGTTTATGATGATTATTTTTGCGTTTATCACTCCCCCCAACTTGAATCTTACTCATCCTCAAGTAAATAAGGAATCTAGAATTATGTACCAAGCTAGTCCAAGAATTGATAGTTATCTTACAATTCTAAAATTAAAAGATTTTCAATTAGATCATAAGAGAGGTGCTTCATCGGATTATCAAGTTTACCCATTTAGTGATAGAGTGCAGTCCATAAGAATTTATAGAAATCTTCCTTCACCAACTTTTTACTTCTCTATTTAAGTCCTCTAACTTAATTTGGGTTGGGTGTGTTAGTGTATGCCCTAGATCCAATCGGATTGGATGCTTTATACATTCTATGAATACAAATCAAATAAAATGGTTTCTTTATCTATCCAGATATCTTTTATAATATATTTGATATATTTGTCTGTGAGATAAAGTCCAAAAGAATGTGAACCGTGCATATGGAATTTATAATAGAGATTACAAATTGTGAGATTCAAATTGCACATTATGGTTTGATTCTTTAAACTTCCCTAGTCGATGTGTAGATGGACTGGACACCATCGAACACCATGAGACTGGCACACAGTGCATATCCTCACCCTTGGGGTGAGTAGCTGATTTCACAAGCTGAAGTATGAAGATACTTGGATAGGTGTGTGGATGCTCATTATTGTAACGATGCATTCGATGACCCATACAGAAATCCCATATGGATATTCTATATAGTGTTGATGGTTGATCTCTAAAGATGGTGATGTGAGTGATCCTTTCACTTGAGATCTTCATTGCATCTCATGTGTGAAATGTCATGCTTTGATGACATTCAAACGTCGCTCTAGCCACGATGGCAAATATGGTGTCGGTTGGGTATGACATGAAGCACATGAAGATGGTGTTTGATCAAGACAGGATTCGTCTTCCTTGATAGAATGGGTTATATCCCACGGCCACTTGATGGATTAAATTGATTGTTAAATCTTTACAAGGTTGAGTTGGAATTCAAAATGGTTTCGAAGTTCTAATTCATATGAGTCCATTTTTTCTAAGATCAAGTAAATAAAGATCAATTACAGGATTGACACATTCCATACCACTGATTGATCTATGATATGTGACGAAAGGATTTGATCATACGGTAACCGTTCATGGACAGGTATTGTTGATGGTCACGTCAACAAAACCTTTAGCAGTTGGATGGTCATGATACTTTGATAGAGGCCTCTCATGATATAATCATGTTGTTAACTTGGACAAAGAGTTGTCCAATCATTCCTAGGGTCTATGATTAGGACATGATTATTTCCAACATGTTAAAGGGCTTAATGGGTCACACGCATTAAGGAGAATTTTGGATGAATTAAAATAAAATTAAATTAGATTTAATTCAGATAAGATGATCAATTAAATAATTGGGTAAGATCCAATTTAAAGAAGATAAAATAATAATGGATATGATCCATTATAGTAGAAGGAATGTTAAGGAGAAATTATTTGTGCATATGATGAACAAATAATTGGATATCCAAATATGACTTGATCCATGTGATGGATGGCTCTGATTATTTGGGTATGGATGGCCAATCTTAGCCATGTGAAGATGGAATTATGCCCATGGGATGAGGCATGATGAATCTCTACGGTTCGATGATGAACACGTACAAATTGGGGCATGTAGTTATGAGATAACCAACTCCTAATTTCAAAACTGAGATTGTGACACTTGGATTAACGTTACCATGAGAATGGGAGTTTCTTCTGTTTCCTTGGATTAAGATGTTACCATGAGAATAGGAGTTTCTTCTGTTTCTTTGGATTAACGTTACCATGACGTTACCATGAAAAAGAGGTTTCTTCTTCTTTCTTGGAACGTTTCTTTCTCACCCTATAAATATGGTTCCTTCCTCTTAGGAAGATAGAGTATGAGAAGAAAAAGATTAAATTTTTTAGATCTTCAGATATCTTTGTATTTCTATAAGGGGATTCAAGAGGCGCTAGCACCCCTCTCTCCCGAAATATCATCTTCATACCTTGAAGGTCTTCATCCACTCTTCTTCGCATGGATCGCCATTAGAGGCCGGACACGTGGACGGCTAGTGGCAGAGGATTCACCAGCTTCATCCTTTTCTACATCGATAAAGGACTCAGGTATGAATAAATCTAATATTTTAAATTTTATTTGAGATTTAATGAATCTATTCCTAAGGATCCTGGGCATCTAAAAATTTATATTATATCTTCATGTATATTTTATGAATTTGATTCATATCTAGAATACATAATTTCCATCAGTGGTATCAGAGCCACCTTAAGCTACAGATTCATTAATCTGATAGGATACTTGAGTCAATATGATTCATAATATGAGTTCTTATTATGCTTAAAATCATGAAGAGTTTTCATATGTTGATAATAAATCTAAAATATAATAAAATATTTATTATTTGATGATAAAATATTATTTAGATTTATGCATGTTCATTATCATGTTAAAATAGAGTACTTTGATATGTGATATCAGAGATAAAGATTTATTATATGATAATAAACAATGATTAATTTAGATTTAATCATATATGTGTCATGTTAAAATAGTAATTATTATTTATGCATGATAGATACTATATGCTGAAATCCTAGAAATCATGTTTAGGATTTAATTTTAACATGATTATTGATATGATTAAGATCTGATATTCTTATGATAATGAACATTAAAAACTTAGTTTGGATATTTGGATCAAGATAAGATTGTGATTAAATGTAATTATATGGAATTTAAAATTTTATATTTTGAATCTAAAATCTTATCATGACAAAAATATGATTAGGGTTTGTTAGAGACATTAGGATTTATATGGGATGTGAAATCGACATGTCATAACATGTAATTAAATGATAAGAAAATTTAAAAAATTTGAATTGAGAATTTTTATCATAATACCCTAGCTAGATCACTATCTATAGTTATCATAAAATGTAATAGATGATAAAGATTTAGGAAACTTAGAAATCATTGTTTGATCCTATGATTCCATAATTGATCTAATCAATTGGGCTTAACTACATTGGTGTCTAAAAAGGTTTGATCATGGTTTTTAATTGCTTCGTTCACTACCTAGGAAAACCCATTCAATGGGATCGAAGGGTTTGCTAAATAGGACCCCATTGATTAGCTGATTTGGCTATTGTTAAGGAAAGCTCTTAATTGATTAAATCAGTTAAGGTTAATTAGGATGGTAGCAATTGATTTGGTCACATAATTAGGGTTCCTAAATTAGAGAGTGATCAGGATCCTAATTTGATTAGGAGTCCAATCATAAGATTGGATCTTATGAAATTAAGGTTAATTGGATTAATCTAAAATCTACATATAAGATATGTAACCTAGCATAATACAAATGTTGTAGATGGGACCTATATGCGCTAAATCCCTCCACAAATATTAAGTCATAAGCCTTCCATTGTTCATATGATACAAAATCATTAGGTCATGAGATTTATCATGCCAAAGCCGAGGTCGAGTGTACTTATGAGGAGTTGATTATGGAATAATGGGTTGACTTAACTAGATTAGCTGGCATAATTGGCCAAAGTTAAGATCAGTCTAATCTAGAGGCAAACTTTAGGGTGATCATATATGGATGTAATTGACAAGGCAATATCCCCTAAATGATCTAGGAGTCACATTAGATGTGATTGATGATAATCTACCAAATTTGGCTTACCGAGATTTGTTGTGCCAAAGCCAAGGTCAAGGTAATTCAAATAAGGATCTAGCCCACTAAGAAATTGAATGCCAATTTTTTGAGATTAATAGAGAGGGCTATTAACCTTGATAAAATAGTGGAAGAAACTAACTTAATTAAAAATCTAGAATTATCATATTAAGTTGGTGATTAGTATTCATAGTAATTGACTCGTTCTAATTTTATGTAGGTTATCAGAGAAACTATGAGCGTAAACAACAACCTTAGGAATATTTTAGAATCCAACAAATTGACTGGACTCAACTTCCCTGATTGGCTAAGGAATGTAAGGATTGTTCTTCGATCTAAATTTTTTTTTTGTCCTAGATGAGGTTGCACCATAGGTCCCACCAGCGGATGCTCCGACTGAGGTTCATGTGGCATACAACCGGTATAAAGATGCTGAAGACATGGCCATATGTTTGATATTGGCCTTGATGTCACCTGATCTTCAGAAACAGCATGAGCATATGAATGCTCAGGAGATTTTGATGCACTTGCAAGAGTTGTTTGGTGCACAGTCTCGATATGAGAGGTTTCAAACTTCTAAAGAGCTGTTTCAGTGCAAAATGACTGAGGATTCATCAGTGGGTGCCCACGTACTGAAAATGATCAATCTGATTGAGAAGTTAGCACGATTGGGTTTTGTGATGGATCATGAACTAAGTATTGACTTAGTTCTACAGTCATTACCTCCCAACTATTCGTAGTTTGTTCTTAATTTCAACATGAACAAGCTAGAGACATCTATACCTGAGCTCGCAAATATGCTAATGAATACTGAGCCCAACATTAAGAAAGAAAAGGGGCAGGTTATGGTCGTGGAGTCCTTTGGCACTCGTAAGAAGCGGCCAAAGAAGAATAAGGTCCAAAAGGCCAAGGCGACTAAACCAAATAAGGGCATTAAGAAAAACAAAGTAGCCAAGAAGAAGTGTCACTTTTGTGGCAAGGAAGGGCACTGGAAGCGAAACTGCAAGGCTTATCTGGCTAGCCTGAAAGAAAAGAAACATACAGATGCTTCTACATCAGGTATATTTATGATTGAGATGTTTTCTTCTACTTCTTATTCCACTTAGGTATTGGATACCGGTTGTGGATCTCACATTTGTATTAATATGCAGATGATAAGAAGCAGTAGAAAGCTAGAAAAAGATGAAGTAATCCTACGCATGGGAAATGGAGCAAAGGTTGCTGCTTTAGCTATAGGATCTTGTTCTTTGTCTTTGCCCACTGGGTTTGTAATGGAGCTTAATAATTGTTACTATGTTCCAAACATAACAAAGAATATTATTTCCATTTCATATCTTGTAAATGATGGATATAGATTTGAAATTGGAAATAAAGGAATTTTAATTTTTAAAAATGAAATGTTCTTTGGTTCTACTGAAATGTTCAATGGGATTTATGTTTTGAATTTACAATGCCCTATTCTCAATGTAAAACTAAAAATTAAAATTAAATAATTCTAAGAACTCATTCCTATGGTACTGTCATTTAGGCCATGTAAATAAAACAAGTTTAACCAAGTTACATAAGGATGGCTATTGGGCTCATTCGATTGGAATCATTTGAGGAATGTGAGTCGTGCTTACGTGGCAAAATGACTAAGTCATCCTTTACTAAAAGGGTGAGTGAGCAACTGAATTTTAGGACTAGTACATTCGGATGTATGTGGTCCTATCAATATTCAGGCAATAGGAGGTTTTTCTTACTTCATCACATTTATAGATGACCATAGCAGGTATGGTTATGTATATCTGATGAAGCATAAATCTGAAGCTTTTGAAAAGTTCAAAGAATTTAGATTGAGGTAGAAAAACAAAGTGGCAAAAGTATTAAGATACTTTGATCAGATTGAGGTGGGCAATACTTAAGCCATGAGTTCTTAGAATATTTGAAGAGGAATGGGATTCTCTCTTAGTGGACTCCTCCTGGTACGCCACAGCATAATGGTGTATCAGAAAGGAGAAATCGCACATTATTAGATATGGTGCGATCAATGATGAGCCTTGCAAATCTTCAAAAATGTTTTGGGGTTATGCCCTACACACAAAATACACTCTAAACTGAGTTCCGTCTAAGTCGGTCAGCTCCACTCCCTATGAGATATGGTGTGGAAAGAAACCAACCCTTAGTCATCTAAGGATTTGGGGTTGCTACGCTTATGTAAAGCATAATGAGTTGGACAAGCTGGGAGCTAGATCCGACAAGTGTAATCATGTGGGGTATCCTAAAGAAACAAAAGGATACTACTTCTACCACCCACTTGAGCAAAAGGTTTTTATCTCAAGGCATGCCATATTCCTAGAGAATGAGATTTTTCTAAGAAACGATAGTGGAAGAAATATTGAGATTAGTGAAACTCAAGAACCACAAATTGACATAGACCAATTAGATGATATGGAGCAAATGCCAAATGCAATGGGAGTTGAGCAGGAGACTGAACTCACATTCAGGCAACATTTACGTGAGCCTCTATCAGAAATGATGGAGCAACAGGTAGCTCAAGTACACATCAGTACGTAGGTCTAGTAGAACACATCATATTCCTAAGAGATATGGATTTCTTATAGAAGATGATGAGCCTACTAATACGAGGAAGCAATTTGTGACATTGACTCCAAGAGATGGCTTGAAGCCATGAAGTCTGAAATGGACTCCATGTACGACAACCAAGTATGGACTTTGGTTGATCCACCTAAAGGGATAAAACCCATTGGGTGCAAATGGATCTTCAAGAAGAAGACTGACATGGATGGTAATGTGATTACCTATAAGGCGAGGCTAGTTGCAAAAGGTTATAAGCAAAGGCAAGGTGTTGACTTTGATGAAACCTTTTCTCCTGTAGCCATGCTTAAGTCCATAAGGATTTTGCTTGCAATTGCAGCCTATTACGATTATGATATGGCAAATGGATATCAAGATTGCCTTCCTAAATGGTGATTTAGTGGAGGATGTGTATATGACACAACCTGAGGGTTTTGAGTCCATTGATTCTCAAAAGGTATGCAAGCTGCAAAGTCCATTTATGGACTTAAGCAAGCCTCTAGAAGTTGGAACATCCGTTTTGATGAAACAATCAAAAAGTTTGATTTTATCAAAAATGAGGATGATCCATGTTGTACAAGAAGGTTAGTGGGAGTGTTATTGTTTTCCTGATATTATATGTAGATGATATATTATTGATAGGAAACAATGTATCCTTGCTACAAGAAGTGAAGGATTGCTTGTCCAGCAAGTTCTCCATGAAAGATATGGGAGAAGCAGCCTACATACTGGGTATTAAGATCTATAGAGATAGATTTAGGAGGTTGCTTGGATTGTCCCAATCAACGTACATAGATAAAGTCTAAAATGGTTTAGCATGGAGGAATCCAAGAAAGGATTCCTGCCGGTATCGCATGGGATACATCTCTCATAGGACATGAGTCCTAAGACCCAAATGGAGAGAGAGCACATGAATAGGATTCCATATGCCTCAGTAATCGGATCCATCATGTATGTGATGCTATGTATGAGATCTTATGTTTCTTATGCATTGAGTACATAGATACCAGGCAAACCCTGGTAAGAAACATTGGATGGTCGTCAAGAATATCCTTAAGTACTTACGAAGGACTAAGGATATGTTCTTGGTTTATGGAGGACCCAAACTCATAGTTCAGGGTTATACGGATTCTAGTTTTCAGTCTTGTAAAGATGATTATAAATCTCAATCACGCTATGTCTTTACACTCAATGGCGGTGCAGTCAGCTAGAAAAGTTCCAAGCAGGACGACTGTCAACTCTACGACCGAAGCCGAGTACATTGCAGCATCAAATGCAGCCAAAGAAGCCATTTGGATCAAAAAGTTCATCACTAAACTTAGTGGGTTGCAAGCATTGTTGATCTAGTATACTTGTATTGTGACAACAATGGAGCTATTACGCAAGCTAAGGAGCCAAGGTCTCATCAGAGGTCCAAACATGTACTCAGGAGATACCATGTAATTAGAGAGATTATTGGTAGAAATGACGTAAAAATAGAACGAGTCCCCACTGAGGATAATGTAGCTGATCCGCTCATTAAAGCCCTACCGCAGCAGAAGCAAGTGGGAGATTGTTAGTGTATGCCCTAGATCCAATTGGATGAATGCTCTATACATCTATGAATACAAATCAAATAAAATGGTTTCTTTATCTATTCAGATGTCTTTTATTTGATATATTTATCTGTGAGATAAAGTCCAAAAGAATGTGAACCGTGCATATAGAATTTGTAATAGAGATTACAAATTGTGAGATTCAAATTGCACGTTATGGTTCGATTCTTTAAACTTCCCTAGTCGATGTGTAGATGGGACTGGACACCATCGAACACCGTGAGACTGGCACACATTGCATATCCTCACCCTTGGGGTGAGCAGCTGATTTCACAAGCTGAAGTATGAAGATACTTGGATAGGTGTGTGGATGCTCTTTATTGTAACGATGCATTCGATGACCCATACAGAGATCCCATATGGATATTCTATATAGTATCGATGGTTGATCTCTAATGACGGTGGTGTGAGTGATCCTTTGACTTGATATCTTCATTGCATCTCATGTGTGGAATGTCATGCTTTGATGACATCCAAACGTCGCTCTAGCCATGGGTGGCAAATATGGTGTCGGTTGGGTATGACATGAAGCACATGAAGATGGTGTTTGATCAAGACAGGATTCGTCTCACTTGATAGAAAGGGTTATATCCCACGGCCACTTGATGGATTAAATTGATTGTTAAATCCTTGCAAGGTTGAGTTGGAATTTGAAATGGTTTCGAAGTTCTAATTCATATGAGTCAATTTTTCTTAAGATCAAGTAAATAAAGATCAATTACAGGGTTGACACATTCCATACCACTGATTGATCTGGGATATGTGACAAAAGGATTTGATCATACGGTAACCGTTCATGGACAGGTGTTGTTGATGGTCACATCAACAAAACCTTTAGCAGTTGGGTGGTCATGATGCTTGGCTAGAGGCCTCTCATGATCTATAATCATGTTGTTGACTTGGACAAAGAGTTGTCCAATCATTCCTAGGGTCTATGATTAGGACATGATTATTACCAACATGTTAAAGGGCCTAATGGGTCACAGACATTAAGGAGAATTTTGGATGAATTAAAATGAGAATTAAATTTGATTTAATTCAGATAAGATGATCAATTAAATAATTGGGTGAGACCCAATCTAAAGAAGATAAAATAATAATGGATATGATCCATTATAGTAGAAGGAATGTTAAGGAGAAATTATTGGTGCATATGATGAACAAATAATTGGATACCCAAATATGACTTGATCCATGTGATGGATGGCTCTGATTATTCGGGTATGGATGGCCAATCTCAGCCATGTGAAGATGGAATTATGCCCATGGGATGAGGCATGATGAATCTCTATGGTTCGATGATGAACACATACAAATTGGGGCACGTAGTTATGAGATAACCAACTCTTAATTTCAAAGGCTGAGATTGTGACATTTGAATTAACGTTACCATAAGAATGGGAGTTTCTTCTGTTTCCTTCGATTAACGTTGAGAATGGGAGTTTCTTCTGTTTCTTTGGATTAACGTTACCATGAAAAGAGGTCTCTTCTTCTCTTTGGAAGGTTTCTTTCTCACCCTATAAATATGGTTCCTTCTTATTAGGAAGCTCTCCTAAAGTATCATCTTTATACCTTGAAGGTCTTCATCCACTCTTCTCCGCGTGGATCACCGTCAGAGACCGGACACGTGGACGGCTAGTGGCATAGGATTCATCGGCTTCATCCTTTTTACATCGATAGAGGACTAAGGTATGAATAAATCTAATATTTTAGATTTTATTTGAGATTTAATGAATATGTTCCTATGGATCCTGTGCATCTGGGAATTTTATATTATATCTTCATGTATATTTTCATGAATTTGATTCATATCTAGAATACAAAATTCCCATCAATTATTTTTTAGATTATCATAAAAAAAAAGGATTCATTTGATCATCAGGTGATTATATTCTAGACGTTAACCAACAACCATTAATAGCAAGAAGAAAACATTCCATCTCCTCGCATTCTACAAAGGTTTTGTTTATAAGTGCTTGAGGGCACTCATTGTAGGGCATTTAATACCCTCTTTATTTAGCTTTTTACATAAAATAATAGATTAAAAGAATAGATTTATAAAAAATATTTAAAAAAATATTTAATGTCTTAGTTTCGTTTAGCATGAAGGAAAGAAAAAAAAAAACCTACAGTTCCAATACTTTTACATGAGTTATTGAGACCAACATGATTATTTTAAATGCTCTGTATAGATCAATTATTGTCATGTGTTGAACACACATGTTTATAATTGATTCAAAGCCTATATCCATATGAGCATTCATAAATCTTTTGTTATTTTTTACATATTTCATAGCGATCATCTAACTATATCGTATTAAGATTGTTTATGGGTTGTAATTTTTTTAGCATTCTTGTATGAAATTAAGGCATTAAATGCTTCTTTAAATATTTTTTAAAAGTCTTTTTTTCTCAAATTTATGTAAAATAGTTACATAAAAGGAGTATCAAACACTACAAGAAAATACTGAAATAGCGAGGCAAATTTAGCGACGCAATGAAGCGTCGCTAAATTACGACAACTTTGCGACGCCTCCGTGACAACAAAACATTGCGACGCAATTAGCGACGCATTAGCGACTCAATAAACCAGAAAATAAAAAAAATAATTTTTTATTTAGCGACGCAAGTAAATGCATCGCAATATTTTTAAATTAATTTTTTTATAAAATAAAATATGGGAAAAAAATATTGCGATGCAACTCAGTGCGTCGCAATGTTTTTAAAAAATTAATTATATTAAATAGCGACGCAATAAACCAAAAAATTAGAAAAATTATTTTTAATTTAGCGACGCAATTTCATCGTAAATAATTTAAATAAAATTAATTTTTATAAATAAATATGAGAAAAAAATATTGTGACGCAACTCATTGCGTCGCAATCTTTTAAAAAAATTAAATATGTTAAATAGCGGCGCATTAGCGACGCAATAAACTAAAAATTAGAAAAATTATTTTTAATTTAGCGATGCACTAACTGCATCGCAATTATTTTAAATGAAATTAATTTTTATAAAATATTTATGAAATAAAAAAATTGCGATGCAACCTGTGCGTCGCAATGTTTTTAAAAAATTAATTATGTTAAATAGCGACATTAGCGATGCAATAAACCAAAAATTAAAAATTATTTTTAATTTAGCGATGCACTAGTTGCATCACAAATATTTTAAATAAAATTAATTTTTATAAAATATAATTATGAAATAAAAAAATTGCGACAACCCTGTGCGTCGCAATTTTTTTAAAAAATTAATTATGTTAAATAGCGACGCAATAAAATAAAACAATAAATTAATAAAATAATTTTTTATTTAGCGACGCAAGTATTGCATCGTAATGTTTTTTTAAAAAATAAATTTAATAAAAATATTAAAAAGAATTATGAAATAAAATATTGTTTAAGAAAATCTAATATTCTTTTTAATATATATATATATATGTGTGTGTGTGTGTGTGTGTTAAACTCTAATCATATGATAACTGGAGCGAGATAAGATACAAGAAGAATAAAAGTTAAATGACTAGCATCTAAAGAAAGACTTCGATCCAAACAGATAAACAGGGGCCAAAAAGAACAAAAAACGATCCAAAACGGGGGGGGGGAGGTAAAAAAAGCCCTAGAAAGGTAGACAACAAACCTTTAGACACCGCGTCTAAGACAAACTCCAAAACCCTAGTATCTTAGCTTTGATCGATCACTCATGAGCGGCAACACGAACAAGATGAAACACGCCGACAACAGGATCGATCATGGCTTCGATCGATCGCAACCGTCGGATCATCGCCGATCGGATCGATCGCGACGGTCCGAGATCGGTCATCGCCGATCGGGATCGATCGCAACCGTCGGATCGTTGCCGATCGGATCGATCGCGATGGTCCGAGATCAGTCATCCCCGATCGGATCGATCATGGCTTTGATCGATCGCAACCGTCAGATCGTCGCCGATCAGATCGATCATGACGGTCCGAGATCGGTCATCCCCGACCGGGATCGATCATGGCTTCGATCGATCACAACCGTCGGATCGTCCGATCGGATCGATCGCGACGCTCTGAGATCGGTCATTGCCGACCGGGATCGATCATGGATTCGATTGAGCGCAACCGTCGGATCATCGCCGATCGGATCCGAGATTGGTCGTCGCCGACCGGATCAATCATGGCTTCGATCGATCGCAACCGTCGGATCGTCACCGATCGGATCGATCACGACGGTCCGAGTCTATCGTCGCCATCGGGATCGATCATGGCTTCGATCGATCGCAACCGTCGGATCGTCACCGATCCGATCGATCACGACGGTCGAGATCGGTCATCCCCGACCGGATCGATCATGGCTTCGATCGATCGCAACCGTCGGATCGTCATCGATCGGATCGATCGTGACGGTCCGAGATCGGTCGTCGCCGACCGGGATCATCATGGCTTCGATCATCGCAACCATCGGATCGTCGCCGATCGGATCGATCGTGACGGTCGAGATCGGTCGTCCCTGACTGGGATCGATCATGGCTTCGATCGATCGCAACCGTCGGATCATCGCCGATCGAATTGATCGCGACGGTCCGAGATCGGTCGTCACCAATCGGGATCGATCATGGCTTCGATTGATCACAACCATCGGATCGTCGCCGATCGGATCGATCGCGACGGTCCGAGGTCCATCGTCACCGATCGGGATCGATCATGGATTCGATCGATCGCAACCGTCGGATCGTCGCTGATCGGATCGATCGCGATGGTCCGAGGTCCGTCGTTGCCGACCGGGATCGATCATGGCTTCGATCGATCGCAACCATCGGATCATCGCCGATCGGATCGATCGCGATGGTCTAAGATCCGTCGTCGCCGACGGATAGATCATGGCTTCGATCGATCGCAACCGTCGGATTGACGCCAATCGAATCGAGATCGATCGTCGCCGACCGGATCGATCATGGCTTCGATCGATCGCAACGTCGGATCGTCGCCGATCGGATCGATCGCGACGGTCGAGATCCATCGTCACTGACCGAGATCGATCATGGCTTCGATCGATCGCAACCATCGGATCATCACCGATCGGATCGATCGTGACGGTCCGAGATCGATCGTCGCCGACCGGGATCATTATGCTTCGATCGATCGCAACCATCGGATCGTCGCCGATCGATCGATCGTGATGGTCGAGATCGATCGCCGATCGGGATCGATCATGGCTCGATCGATCGCAACCGTCAGATCATCGCCGATCGGATCGATTACGACAGTCCGAGATGGCTGAGTTCATCATGGCGACGAAGCAACGTATGTATGACCATGCGCCAAACCCGTGGATGAACCCGCAATATTTTTAAAAATACTAAAATTGCGATGCATATATTGTGTCGCAATGATTTTTAGAAAAAAATGTTAAAAAAATTTTAAAATAAAATATTTGTGACGCAATATTTGCGTCGCAATTATTTTTAGAAAATATAATTTTTATCAGTTATAATTATTTAAAAAATATTGCGACGCATTAGCGACGCATTTTCTCAAAAAATAAAAATAATTTTCTCAGAGAAAACAAGTTTTAATATTGCGACGCAAATATTGCGTCGCAATATTAAATTGAAAAATAAAACTAATAAAAAATTTAAAAATAAACATTGCGACGCAATATATGCATCGCAATTATTTTTAGAAAATATAATTTTTATCAAATAGAATTATTTAAAAAATATTGCGACGCATTAGCGATGCATTTTCCTAGAAAATAAAAATAATTTTACCAGAAAAATAATTTTTAATATTGCGACGCATATATTGCGTCGCAACATTTTTTAGAAAAATAAATGTAATATAAAAATTAAAAAAAACATTGCGATGCAATATATGCATCATTATTTTAGAAAATATATTTTTTATAAGTTATAATTATTAAAAAATATTGCGACGCATTAGCATGCAATTTCTAGAAAATAAAAATAGTTTACCCAGAGAAAACAATTTTTAATATTGCGACGCATATATTGCGTCGCAATGTTTTTTAGAAAATTAAATGTAATTAATAAAACATTGCAACACAATATATGCGTCGCAATTATTTTCAGAAAATATAATTTTTATCAGTTATAATTAATAAAAAAATATTGCGACGCATTAGCGATGCAATTTTCTAGAAAATAAAAATAATTTTTCCGCCGGACATTGGCGCCAAATTAGCGACTCATTAGCGACGCAATTAGTTGCATTGCTAAGTTTTACATAAAATAATAAAAAGGCCAAATTAGCGATGGATTAGCGACGCGTTGTTGCGTCGCTAATCCATAATAAATTTAAAAAAAAATAGTGAGTGATTAGCGACGCAAATTTGCGTCGCTAATCACTACTATATAACCTGGGTCGGCCGCCCTCCCCCCCCCCCGCTTCTCTTCTTCTTCCTCTTCTTACCCTAACCGCCCGTCCGCTCCTCCGGCTCCCCTCGTCCTCTCCCTTGGCGACAGCTCCCCCACACTCCGGCGGCGTCCCCTCTCGACCAAGGTAAGCGCCCCCTCCTCCTAATTTTTTTATAAAAAAACTAGGTTCCGGCCACGGCCACGGCCGTGGCTGTCTTCTCCGGCCACAGCCGCTGCCGTGGCCGTCTTCTCCCCACGGCCGCTACCGTGGCCTGGCCTTGGTGGCCAGGCCTCCAAAAAAAAATTAACAGCTAGGGGGGGGTTTCCCCACCCCCCCTTCATCTTCTCCGGCCACGGCCACGGCCGTGGCCATCTCACTACAAGGGGAAAAAAATATTGCGATGCCCAAATGCGTCGCAATTGCGTCGCTAAACATGCTATTGCGATGCAATGACGGCGTCGCTCAGATTTCGTCGCAATATCCATTTGTCGCAATTGCATCGCAATATTGCGACTCTCTGCGATGCAACAGTGCGTCGCAATATTGCGACGCATCCAAATGCATCGCTAAATTAAAACTAATTTTTAATATTTAAAATTATTATTAAATATTGCGACGCATTCAATTGCATCGCAATATTGCGATGCATCTAGTTAAGTTGTAATATTTAATAATAATATTTTTGATATAATAGCGATGCAATTTGAGTCGCTAATGCATCGCAAATAAATTTTTTTAAAAATATTGCGATGCAAGGTCATTGCGTCGCAATATTTATTAAAAATATTTTAGATATAATAGCGACGCAATTTGAGTCGCTAATGCGTCGCTATTAAATTTTTTTTAAATTATTGCGATGCCAGGTATTGCGTCGCAATATTTAATAATAATATTTGAAAATATTAGCGATGCAATTTGAGTCGCTAATGCGTCGCAAATTAAATTTTTAAAAAATATAAAAAATTAAAAATTAAAACGGTTAAAACAATTTCATTAAATTGAAATATTAATAGAAACATTCTTCACTCATATTGATCCAAACAATAATCAATTTTTAAAAATAATTCATATATTAAAATTTTGAAGTTTTCATGTACAACATAAAAAAGAAAAAAAAAATACATCAAGAATCTGAGCGATCACGTGGAGGCTGGAGACCCTGCGACAAGCGGCTAACCATATCCTGCAAATGATGCATCTGATCTCGCACGTCTGCAAGCTTCTGATCCTGGCCTCGCATACGCTGCTCGAACTCGTTCTTGACCTCCTGCCGAACCTCCTACGAACCTCCTGATGAACGTCCTGAACCTCCTCCGCAATAGATCTCCGAATGTCGTTTAAACGCTCGGCAGGAATATCACCAGAAAATCACGAGCTGGAGGCCTGATGGGAAAAATATGCAGAAGCTCAGTGCCCAGACCATAGACCCTGCGGTCTCGCGGCTGGGCACCAACAGCCTCAAAAAACACACGCCGACTCTCCTCTGCTGAGAGTTCGACGGGCGTCTCCCCATCAGTGGAGTCGACCTGCGATGAGCGAAGCTCCTCGACTCGTGTCTTTAAATTATAAAATCAATAATAAATGAGTTAATAAATTTTTGAAATAAAATTTTAGAAATTAAACATATACTACATAAATCTAATTTCTTACCGCAACCTCGCATGATCGCGTGTCGACCTAGGAACCATCCCTCCTGGTGTGTGTCGCCCTGAATAGACGAAACTCACCAGGATCTCCGCCCTCCTGCTCAGACTATAATAATAAAAAAATTGATATTAATACAAATATTTAAATAACTAAATTAGTAATTAAAATATTTATGTTTTATTACCATACGCCATTGTGCTCCTGAATCGAAATGGAGCCCGAAGTATGGTGGGAGAGACCCGTGCCAGGACCGCCCTTCTCGGATCGGCGGTTCGTGCTGGCTGATGCGGACCTCCTGCGCCAGCTATCAGACTGCCAGGCTTGCTGCCACTCGTGCCAAATACCCTCTGGCACATGCGCAGGACGCTGACCCGATGACCTCCAACGATGAAGCATGTCGGAGTATCGGCGTCCCGTCAGAGCCTCCCATGCTGCCCTAATGGCATCATGGCTGGCAGGGTCCCACGTAAACTTTTTCTGCATTAAAATAAAAAGTTAGTTTCAGAATTTATTAAGATTAAGAAATTTTATATCAGTGATAAATTGTATTTAATAAGTTTACCTGAAACTCAGAAAATAAAACTCCCTCGTGGCTGGAGATACGTGGCGCCAATCGTAGCCACTGGGATCTGCACGCCTCTGAAATACGGCGCTGATGTGGCTGGATACATGATGCTGCTCAATAAATCTGTTAAAAAATGCATGTTTATAAGTAATTGACTTAAAAACATAAACATATATTTTTAATTAGTATATACTTACAGCCCATGAGCATCAAGTCGAAGTACGGTGCGGCCGATGGTGGAAGAACTCTCGGAGGTATGTGCCGATCGGCTGGATGGTAATACCAATGCAGGATCACCGCCGACTGCTGGAGAGATCGAAGGCTGTGCGATGTGTGGAGATCCGAACTCTCCATCTCCAAAGCTCATGTGATCTGATGCAGCAGAGCTACGTCCTTGCTCACTCCGTATGTCCTCGGTAGATCTACCTCTGCCCGTCATACTGAAAATACTAAAGATTCATGCAATTAAATTACGATTAATGATTGACTATGTAAAAATTTACCACTTATAAAATAAAGTTGAATTTAAAAAACCTCTATGTTTAATCGGTTTCATTTCGTGAAATGAAACTGAATCGCATCCGATATGGCATCGGATGTTGAACCAACATTTCATCGGAAGGAAACCGAATTTGCATCCGCAATTTCTTGGACATCACCATTTGGATCTCTAAGTGATGTTTCAGGAGCCCTTGTGTCGTCCTTAATTGCATGCATTTCCATCTCATCCTCTTGAAATGCAGGGCACTCGGCTGATTGACTTGATGAACTCTCCTCTAATAAGATTGTTGAACGTGGGACGATTTTAGAAACAGCCCACCAATCTCGCTTGTCGTTGCGCAAACTTGGATATCCGCAGTAAAACACTTGCTGAGCTTGGGATGCAAGGATGAATGGTCATATTTCTGCAATCTTCGTCGATGGTTCACTTCAACCAAATTGTAGTCGTTATGAACCCTTTTGCCCACAGGAACTGTCGGATCGAACCAATCGCAACGAAACAATACGGTTCGTTTCATAGGCCAACCGGGATATTCAACTTCAACCACCTCTACTAACTTTCCGTAATAATCCTGCATATTTGCTCCAACACTTTCTCCTTTAACACACACGCCCCAGTTCTGCGTGCCTCTTGAAGCTGCTAATCGTTCAATCTGAAATTTGTACCCATTAACAAAATAGCCAGTAGAGGTTGTTACGGTCTTCAATGGCCATTGCGATAGACATTTAATGAAAATATTATCGGTTGGGGACCATGGACCGTTTACCTATAAATTAATAAGCTATTCACAACCAATTCAAAAATTAAAGCCATTACTGAAATTGATTGAGTGATACTACTCACAAATTCATAAAACCAGTAAGCGAACTCCGTTTCTAACTTCTGTCCAATTGCAACTTGACTGATGTCGGGATTCATCTGTCGTTGTCTATCACAATACATCCTTATGGGATGATAAGGATTAAAACTGATGTTAGCAATTAAATATTATGGTATATTGTAATTTAAATTAGAAGTTCCAATTAAGCATTGAAGTATACACTTACTCAATATATGGATCGACTTCTCTACAGTTCATTAGGATATAATAATGTGCTGCATTATACTCCATATCGCTAAGATTTCTTGACTTCTGCCCCAAATGAACGGCCGATACCTTTAAAAATTGATATTCTACCGTCATTAGGTTCTCCTTCGTCCACACATACGTCATCGTTACGACCAAGATTTTGGCTCCTCGTGTGGACGTGACCCTCAAAGTAATGCGAGGCAAAAGCTGAAACTTCTTCGACCAAGTGTGCATTGCATATTTTTGCCTTATTACTTCTTCTTAAGGTACCTATATGTAAAGTTGAGACAAAAAATTAACCAATTTTCTCGCAATGAAATAATATTTGAAATGTCAATGTCTTAATGATGTATATATTTACCTCTCGAAAGGATACATCCAGCGATACTGCACGGGACCAGCTATGCTCGCTTCGTATGGCAAGTGAACCGGTAAATGCTCCATTGAGTCAAAAAAACTGGGAGGAAATATTCGCTCCAGCTTGCATAAAATAATTGGAATTTCCTCTCAAGCCTTGCCATGGATGCAGAAGTAATGACTGTGGCAGACAACTCCTTGAAGAACAAGCTGAGCTCCGTCAATGCCTTCCAGACATGTTGCGGAAGCAACTCACGAAAAGCTATAGGCAATAACGTTGCCNCTCCATTGAGTCAAAAAAACTGGAAGGAAATATTCGCTCCAGCTTGCATAAAATAATTGGAATTTCCTCCTCAAGCCTTGCCATGGATGCAGAAGTAATGACTGCGGCAGATAACTCCTTGAAGAACAAGCTGAGCTCTGTCAATGCCTTCCAGACATGTTGCGGAAGCAACTCACGAAAAGCTATAGGCAATAACCGTTGCATGAAAACATGACAGTCGTGACTCTTCATGCCGAACAACTTGAGCTTATGCATGTCCACACACCTACCGATATTTGAGGCATAACCATCTGGAAATTTTAACCCTCTAAGCCAGTTACATAAAACTTCTCGTGAATTTCTGTCAAGAGTGTAACAGGCTTTAGGATAGGTCCCGTCGGCACTCCTTCTCAAATCACCTCTTCTGCAATACTGATTAAGTTCTTCTCTTGACTTTGCAGTGTCTTTTTTTTCCCGGGATGTTTAGCACCGTGTTAAATATGTTATCAAAGAAATTTTTCTCGATATGCATAACATCCAAGTTGTGCCGGATGAGATTTGTGCTCCAATAAGGCAAATCCCAAAATATACTCGCTTCTTCCAGTTATGTTCTTTACATATACGGCCATTTATTCTATCTGCATCTGGTTCCCAAGCATACCTCAACCCCAAATGCTCTATAGTATCAAATATATCCGTGCCGGACCTAACCGTTCGGCGAATTTTGTGACTGCTTTGTTCTTCCGGAAGGCGATCAAGTTACGCCTGTAAGGATGATTTGGGGGCAAGAACTTCCTATGATTATCAAACCATGACTGCTTACCACTCTTCTGCAATGTAAATGCATCCGAATCATACATGCAATGAGGGCATGCCAGACGTCCAGCAGTGCTCCAACCAGACAACATTGCATATGCCGGGAAGTCACTTATTGTCCACATCAAAGCAGCTCTCATGATGAAATTCTGTTTCATAGAAATGTCGTAGGCTACGACTCCTGTTTCCCACAACATTTTCAATTCGGCCACCAACGGTTGCAGAAAGACATCAATCTTTTCTTTGGATTTGATGGTCCTGGAACCAAAACTGTCAAAAACATTGCAGTATCTTTCATGCACTTCCATGGAGGAAGGTTATATACAGTCAGTATCACAGGCCAACATGAATACTGTTGCCCCGCTTGACCGAATGGTTGGAAGCCATCGGTACAAAGACCTAATCTCACATTCCTTATATCTTCAGCGAAATCAGGATGATTTTCATTGAAATGCTTCCAAGCTTTTGAATCTGATGGATGCCGCATTTCATCCTCTTTAGATTCATGTTCGGCATGCCATCTCATATCAGCAGCTGTAGCCTCAGATCTGTATAATCTCTGCAGGCATGGGGTAAGAGGAAAGTAATGCATCCTCTTGTAAGGAACACTTTTCCTCCTACTTGTACTAGCTCCCCCTTCGCCATTTTTGTACCTCGATTGCCCACAAATCTTACACCATCTCAGCTCTGAGTCTTCACCCCAATATATCATACAATTGTTCAAGCAACAATCGATCTTATTAACCGGGAGCCCAAGCCACGCAACAACTTCTTCGTTGAGTAAAAACTGTCTGCTACAACATTATCATTTGGCAAAATTTCCTTGATTAACCCAGCTACAGAATTAATGCCTTTTCTGATAATCGATGTTCTGCCTTAATATTCAACATTCGAGCAGCCGTAGACAACTGGGAATGACCCTCACAATCAGGATACAATTCTTGATTTGCAGCACGCAACATATCATAAAATTGCTGTGCATCTGGATTTGGTTCTTCCATAAATGTATTCTGATTGAATTCATTACCCGATGCATTCATCACCATTTGTTCATATGTGTTTAAATTCACAAATGGTTCATCTACGGGAATTGACTCTTGTTGGCCTATAACAGCTGCTGGAATATCCTCTGGTTCACCATGACAGTACCAAACATAGTAATCAGGAACAAACCCCTTCTTACACAAATGCACCTTAACAGTTTCAACATCTCTGTAGGCTTTATTCTGACACCTGTGGAAGTTGCATGGGCACCTAATCCTAGGCCATCCATCCATTCAGGTTGGCTACATGCAAATGCGATAAATTCTTCCAATCCATTCAGAAAATCTGGATTAAGCAAGCCATCTTTTATCCTTGCATACATCCATGAGCGAGCCCCGCTCATTTTTGACCGACTTATACAAAGTCTGGTAAACCATTAAAGGAAACCACAAAATAAAACTATATTAGTATTACTAAATATAACTAAATTATTTCTTTTACACAACTAAGGTTAATAACAACCATTTAAATCATTTATAACTAAACCAATTTTCTTTTAGGCAACTAAGGTCCCTACCATGCAAGGGTGGCCACGGCTACGATCCTTGGCATGCTAGCAAGGACCGAGGCACAGGTTCATGGCTAATGGTAGGGCTTGAGTTCAGGTCGGGCCGCAAGGCGGTTCGTTCAATCATGAGACTTCACATGCTTTCAAGTGTCCTAAATTAATTAAACCTTCACTCCATGTCTAAAAGGTAAGGCCCTATCCCATTCAAGAATATATTTTGCGATATGGTAGTCTGCTATTGATTATCATCGATCGGTTACGTTGAAATTTCAGCAACATTTCCTATATGTTCTCCTAAATGTGTGGCATATATGCCACACTAGGAGAACGTATGAGCAAATACAAACCGCAATCTCAACCAACGATGATTAATAGCAGACTACCATATCGCAAAAAATATTCTCAAACTGTCCATCAAGACAATTTGAGAATTTGCAAGACTAAACTTACAAATTCTCAAACGGGTCTAAAGGTTATAGTGCTGTGATTAATAATATGAAAATCCGAAGACAATCGAACTTATGCTTGTTATTCATAAATTCTTGTCAATTCTACAAATAGAGGCATAGTGTTCTATATATATAGTCAATGGCTTCTTAAGATTATTATGTCGAATATATAATTGTTTGTGAAGACTAAAATATAAATCATTGAAAGTACTAATGTGTTCTTGAGAATTAAATAAAACTACAACATGACTTTCATTCAAGCATTACATAATTTAATGCATCATTCAATTTGAAGCAGAATGTAAATAATCAAGACATAAAAATTGTAAATAACTACAAATGCACAAAAATTATTGCATAAATTTTTTTTTTTTTTGCCTGGGCACCGTGGCCAGGCCACGGCCGTGGCCATGGAAGATAAAAGGGGAGGGGGGGTTTTCCCCACCCCGTAAAAGATATGTTTTTTTTTTTTTTTTTTTTTTGTCCTGACCACCTGTGTCGTGGCCGTAGAAGACAAAATGGGGGGGGGGGGGGGGGGGTTTCCCCACCCCCGCTATTACAAATTTTTTTTTTTGACTATGGCCTGGCCACCGTGGCCAGGCCACTGCCGCCACGGCAGCGGCCGTGGCCGGAGAAGACAAAAGGGGGGGGGGGGGGTTTCCCCACCCCCCCTGTTACCAAATTTTTTTTTTTTTTTTTGACTATGGCCTGGCCACCATGGCCATGCCACTACTGGCCAAGGTAGAGGCCATGGCCGGAGAAGACAAAATGGGGGGGGGGGGGGGGGGGTTTCCCCACCGCCCCCTGTTACCAAATTTTTTTTTTTATACTGTGGCTTGGCCACCGTGGCCAGGCCACTACCGGCCACGGCAGCGGCCGTGGCCGGAGAAGACAAAATGAGGGGGGGGGTTTTCCCACCCCCCCTGTTACAAAAAGAGATTTTTTTTGACTGTGGCCTGGCCACCGTGGCCAGGCCACTGCCGGCCAAGGCAGCGGCCGTGGGCCGGAAAAGACAAAATGGGGGGGGGGGTGGACACCCCCCCCCCTGTTACCAAATTTTTTTTTTTTTGACTGGGCCTGGCCACCGTGGCCAGGCCACTGCCGGCCACGGCAGCGGCCGGAGAAGAAAAAATGGGGGGGGGGGGTTTTCCCCCCCTCCCCCCCGTTACAAAAAGAGATTTTTTTTTTTTACTGTGGCCTGGCCACCGTGGCCAGGCCCACAGCAGCGGCCGTGGCCGGAGAAGACGGCCACGGTCTTGGCCGTGGCCGGAGGAAATTTTTACAAAAAAAAAAAATTGGAAGAGGGTGGGGGGGCTTACCTCGGTCGAGAGGAGACGCCGGAGTTGGAGGAGACCGCCGGGGAGCCAGAGCACCGGAGGGGGGGAGCCAGAGCAGCGAACGGTGGTGGGAGCCGGAGAAGACTTGGGGAGGGCGGCGGCTAGGTCAAGACGGGGAAGAAGAAAGAAGGCCGGCCGACTTTATATATCAATGATTAGCGACGCAATTTGTGTCGATAATCGGTCGCAATTTTTTTTTAAAATTTATTATGTATTAGCGACGCAATAATGCTTCGCTAATCCATCGTTAATTTGGCCTTATTATTTTTATGAAAAAAATAGTGACAATTAATTGCGTCGCTAATGCGTCGCTAACTTGGCACCAATGTCCGGCGGAAAATTATTTTTATTTTCTAGAAATTGCGTTGCTAAGGCATCACAATATTTTTTAATATTTTTAAATGATTAAAATAATAATTATGATAATAATTGCGACGCATACAGTGCGTCGCAATATTTTTTTTACTTTTCATTACATCTATTTATAGAAAAAACATTGCGACGCAACGAATGCGGCAATATTATATTTATTTTATTTATTATTACTGATAAAAAATATATTTACTAAAAACTATTGCGATGCATTAGTTGTGTCGCAATATTTATTTATTATTTTCTTTGATGATGCATCGCTACGGCGTCACAATAATTTTTTAATATTTATAAATGATAATATTATAATTTATGATAATAATTGCGACGCACAAATTGCATCGCAATATTTTTTTTAAACTTTTTTCATTACATATATTTACAAAAAAACATTGCGACGCAACTAATGCGTCGCAATATTATATTTCTTTTATATATTAATACTGATAAAAATTATATTTACTATAAATAATTGCGATGCATACATTGCGTCGCAATATTTGTCTTCGAAATGCGTCGCTACGACATCACAATAATTTTTAATATTTATAAATGATAATATTATAATTTATGATAATAATTGTGATGCACAAATTGCGTCGCAATATTTTTTTTATACTTTTTCATTACATATTTATAGAAAAAACATTGTGACGCAACTAATATGTCGCAATATTATATTTCTTTTATTTATTATTACTGATAAAAATTATATTTACTAAAAATAATTGCGATGCATACATTGCGTCGCAATATTTGTTTTTTTTTTCTTCAAAAATGCGTCGCTACGGTGTCGCAATAATTTTTTAATATTTATAAATGATAATATTTATAATTTATGATAATGATTGCGATGCACAAATTGCGTCGGAATAATTTTTTTATACTTTTTCATTACATATATTTATAAAAAATTATTGCGACGCAAATAATGCGTCGCAATATTATATTTTTTTTTTATTACTGATAAAAATTAGATTTACTAAAAATAATTGTGACGCATTAGTTGCATCGCAATATTTATTTATTATTTTCTTCGATAATGCATCGCTACGACATCGCAATAATTTTTTAATATTTATAAATGATAATATTTATAATTTATGATAATAATTGTGATGCACAAATTGCGTCGCAATATTTTTTTTAAACTTTTTTCATTACATATATTTATAAAAAAACATTGCGACGCAACTAATGCGTCGCAATATTATATTTCTTTTATATATTAATACGATAAAAAATATATTTACTAAAAATAATTACGACGCATACATTACGTCGCAATATTTGTTTAATATTTTTTTAAAACTTTTTTATTACTTTTTTTTTAATAATTATAAACGATCCGACGGTTGCGATCGATCCAAGCCATGATCGATCCCGGTCGACGACGACCTCTCTTGGACCGTGGCGATCGATCGGATCGGTGACGATCCGACGGTTGCGATCGATTGAAGCCATGATCGATCCCAGTCGGCGATGATCCGACGGTTGCGATCGATCCAAGCCATGATCGATCCCGATCGGCGACGATCCAATGGTTGCAATCGATCCAAGCCATGATCGATCCCGGTCGGCGATGACCTATCTCGGACCGTGGCGATCGATCGGATCGGCGACGATCCGACGGTTGCGATCGATCCAAGCCATGATCGATCTCAGTCGGCAAGGATCTGACGGTTGCGATCGATCCAAGCCATGATCGATCCCGTTCGGCGATGATCCGACGGTTGCGAGCGATTCAAGCCATGATTGATCCCGGTCGGTGATGATCCGATGGTTGCGATCGATCCAAGCCATGATTGATCCCGGTCGGCATTGACCTATCTCGGACCGTCGCGATCGATCGGATCAGCGATGATCCGACGGTTGCAATCGATCGAAGCCATGATCGATCCCGGTCGGCGATGATCTGACGGTTGCGATCGATCCAAGCCATGATCGATCCCGGTCGGCGATGATCCGACGGTTGCGATCGATCCAAGCTATGATCGATCCCGGTCGACGACGACCTCTCTCGGACCGTGGCGATCGATCGGATCAGCAACGATCCGATGGTTGCGATCGATCGAAGCCATGATCGATCCCGGTCGGCGATGATCCGACAGTTGCGATCGATCCAAGCCATGATCGATCCCGATCTGCGACGATCTGAAGGTTGCGATTGATCCAAGCCATGATCGATCCCGGTCGGCGATGACCTATCTCGGACCATGGCGATCGATCGGATCGGCGACGATCCGATGGTTGCGATTGATCCAAGCCATGATCGATCCCGGTCGGCGAGGATCCAACGGTTTGCGATCGATCCAAGCCATGATCGATCCCGATCGGCGATGATCTGACGGTTGCGATCGATCCAAGCCATGATCGATCTCGATCGGCGTCGACCTATCTCGGACAATCGCAATCGATCGGAACGGTGACGATCCGACGGTTGCAATTGATCCAAGCCATGATCGATCCCGGTCGGCGATGATCCGACGGTTGCGATCAATCGAAGCCATGACCGATCCCGGTTGGCGATGATCCGACAGTTGCGATCGATCCTGGTCGGCGATGATCCGATGGTTGCGATCGATCCAAGCCATGATCGATCCCGATCGGCGATGACCTATCTCGAACCGTGGAGATCGATCGGATCGGCGACGATCCAACGGTTACGATTGATCCAAGCCATGATCGATCCCGGTCGGCGACGATCCGACGGTTGCGATCGATCCAAGCCATGATCGATCCCGATCGGCGATGATCCGACGGTTGCGATCGATCCAAGCCATGATCGATCTCGGTCGGCGACGATCCGATGGTTGCGATCGATCCAGCCATGATCGATCCCTATCAGCGACGACCTATCTCGGACCGTGGCGATCGATCGGATCAGCGACGATCCGACGGTTGCGATCGATCGAAGCCATGATCGATCCCGGTCGGTGATGATCTGATGGTTGTGATCGATCCAAGCCATGATCGATCCCGATCGACGATGATCCGACGGTTGCGATCGATCCAAGCCATGATCGATCCCGGTCGGCGACGACTTCTCTCGGACCATGGCGATCGATCGTATCAGTGATGATCCGATGGTTGCGATCGATCGAAGCCATGATCGATCCCGGTCGGCGATGATCCGACGGTTGCGATCGATCCAAGCCATGATCGATCCCGGTCGGCGACGATCCGATGGTTACGATCGATCCAAGCCACGATCGATCCCGATCGGTGTCAACCTATCTCGGACCATCGCGATCGATCGGATCGGCAACGATCCGATGGTTGCGATCGATCCAAGCCATGATCGATCCCGATCGGCGATGATCCGATGGTTGCGATCGATCCAAGCCATGATCGATCCTGATCGGCGACGACCGATCTCGGACCGTCGCGATCGATCGGATCGGTGACGATCGAGGGTTGCGATCGATCGAAGCCATGATCGATCCCGATCGATGACTACCGATCTCAGACTGTCGCGATCGATCGGATCGGTGACGATCCGATGGTTGCGATCGATCGAAGCCATGATCGATCTCGATTGGCGATGATCCGATGGTTGCCGTCGATCCAAGCCATGATCGATCCCGATTGGCGACGATCGATCTTGGACCGTCGCGATCGATCCGATCGGCGATGACCCGACGGTTGCGATCGATTGAAGCCATGATCGATCACGGTCGACGAAGACCGATCTCGGACATTATTAATTTTTAATTATTTTCTAATTTATTGTGTCGCTAATGCCTCGCTAATTTGGCATTATGAATTTCTTTTAAAATATTGCGACACATTAATTTGCGTCGTTAAATAAATTTTTTTTATTACTTTACTGTTTTATTGCATCGCTATTACGTCGCTAATTAACATATTTATTTTTAACAAAACATTGCGATGCACTAGATTGCGTCGCAATATTTTTATTTCATAATACTATTTTCTTAAAATAAATTTTATTTAAATTAATTACGATGCAATTATTGCGTCACTAAATTTAAAAATAATTTTTATATTTCTCTGGTTTATTGCGTCGCTAATGCGTCGCTATTTAAAATAATTAAGTTTTTTTAAAAACATTGCGACACACTGTTTTGCGTCGTAATATTTTTTTTCATATTAATATTTATAAAAATTAATTTTATTTAAAATAATTGCGATGCAATTAGTGCGTCACTAAATTAAAATTATTTTTATAATTTTTGGTCTATTGCGTCGCTAATGCGTCGCTATTTAAAATTATTATGTTTTTCAAATATATTGCGACGCACTGAGTTACATCGCAATATTTTTATTTCATAATTATATTTTATAAAAATTAATTTTTTTATTAATATTTGTGATGCAATTTTTTCATCGCTATATTAAATATATTTTTTCTTATTTTATGTTTATTGCGTCGCTAATGCGTCGCTAATTAACATAATTAATTTTTAAAAAAACATTGCGATGCACTTATCTGCGTTGCAATATTTTATTCCTTTAATAATATTTTAAAAAACACATTTTATAAATATTACGATGCATTTTTGCATCGCTAAATTTAAAAATTATTTTTTTTAATTTTATGGTTTATTGAGTCGCTAATGCGTCGCTATTTGTGTCGCAATATTTTTTTGACGCGGAGGCGTCGCAATGTAGTCGCAATTTTAGCAATGCATCGTTGTGTCGCTAAAATTGCATCGCTATTTCATTATTTTCTTGTAGTGGAGAGTTTATTGGTTTTAGGAAATTAAATCTTTGAAAAATGAAAAACTAGAAAATTTCTCTATAAATATGGCTTAATTGAGGTTTTTTGATAACAAATTAGTAGTTTAGAAGGATGAATAAGTTGAAGGTTAAAGGAATCAAGAAGGTTGATGGAGCTTTTGAGTATGAGAAATTAAGGATTAATTTTTAGTGATTTTATCTAGAGAAATAAGTAACTTTTAGATATTTTGTTAATTGTTTATGGTTGTTAAAAGAATCTTAAACTTTGGTAATTAACCTAATCATAAGTTAGAGTATTTTATAAATTATTCATGATTGCTGAAAGGATTTCAAACTTTGATAAGTAATATAATCATAAATTAAGATTTTTATAATATTGCATGATTATCAAAAATTTTGTTTTATAGTTAATGAATGATTATTTGAATTAAAATAATTGTTAAACCTTTTATAACTAGTTATTGTTGCTGCCAAATCACTTTTGAGGAGCGTCAAGCGACAGAAATGCTTCGTTGGCCTTCAGAGGAATGATAGAGACCGCCTCCTTCAGCCGGAAACCTGTAAGAAAAGTCTCGGACCGGTGGTTCCAGCGGGGACCCTCTGACGCTCAAGTCAGCGATCTGGAGAACAAGAATTTTTTAATGAGAGAGTAGAGATTTGAGTTTTTTTTTCTTGTTGGGGGTCGGGCTCTTTATATACCTGTTCGGGGGTCCCTCTTACCCTTCGTTGATAACAATCGAATCACATCTTTCGTTAAGATCGGCTACAGCTGCTAAATGTGTGCCATAAGTATCGGAAATGGTTCATAATATTTTGATAACCACCCGTGATCTTGGCAAAAGAGAAACGGGTTGGCAAGCCACGTGGAATTCCTTATAGCAAGTGGATGCATGTCGGCCTCTGCCGCTGAGGCCGACGCCGAGGCCGTTGCCAAGGCCGACGCCGTTGCCAAGGTGGGCCATCACCGACGCCAAGACTGACGCCATGGTCGAAGTGGGCCATCACCGATGCCGAGACCGATGCCACGCCGAGACCGACGCCATGACCGAAGTGGGCCATCGCCAATGCCGAGACCGATGCCGTGGTCGAAGTGGGCCGCGGCCGATGCCAAGATCGAGGTGGGCCGCAGAGGAGATGGGCCGATGTTGACGCCGAAGCCGACGCCATGGTCGAAGTGGGCCGCCACCGATGCCGAGACCGGCACCAAGGTCGAGGTGGGCCGCTGCTAAGATGAGCCCAAGGCCGAGAAGAGCGGAGTTCGCTGGACCGTGTGACATTGAGTTCGTGATCCCTTCATCTCGTGAGTCATGTGGTTTGATCAGCCATATCAGCCGAAGGGACATCAGAGGCCAAAGCAGGGCTCCGTCAGTTTCCTTCACGGTTCTCTAACGGCGTTGGATCAGCCACATCAGATGCCCCCTCGCCCCTGAGATGAAGTGGGCCCACCCCAGCAAGGCGAAAGGGGCGTTACCTCCCAAGTGGCTGATCCCCACCTAACTTTGGGTCTTCAACTTTTGACATGATGTTTGGATGTGGGTCCCCATCCACATGCCATGGAGGCAGAGAGCCAGTGAGGCCGCAATGATGCTCTTGAGGCAGAGGGAGCCATTGAGCCTTTTTCGTAGATGTTTGCCTTTGCGTCGTGTTTAATGTCGACGTCGATTACAGGCTTGAGAGCTTGGGAGCGGATGCCCGTCAACTATGAGCTGGGGAGTTGGCTTCTCCCAGCTATGAGTTGTCTTGGGGCTTCTTGATGGCTAAAAGTAACCAGTTATATGTTGCAAGTGTGTAATTTAAACAAAGGTATTACCCGATTGGCCGTTGGCCGCTGATACAGAGTTCAGGCCGTTGAGGCTGAAATGAAGCCGTTGAGGCTGTAACGAAGCCGCTGAGGCAAAGTTGAGGCCGTCGAGAGCCTTTTGAACCCCGAAGGATGATCAGAGAGTTGCTGGGATTCGACTATGCTCGGAAGCCTTTAACCCAGAGGGTGACCGGAGAGTTGAGAGTCGTCAGGTGCCTTTTCACCCTGGAGGGTGACCTGAGGGTGCTTGGACCAGGCTCGGGTGCCTTTTTCTTTAAAGAAATTGGTCTCCTTCTTTAGAGTTGATGACCTGCCCCCCAGGGAACCATGTTGATTGAAGGCGAGGGGGGGGACCAGTGCTGAAATCCAAGGGCAGCTGGAATGGAATCCGGAGGAGGTCTTGGGTTTGGATTGCCGACGCGGAGCCGGGCTTGAGTGTCGAGGGGAGACTCGGGCTTGAGTGTGCCGACGCGGAGCCGGGCTTGGAGTGTCGACGCGGAGCTGAGCTTGGAGGTGCCGACGCGGAGCTGGGCTTGAGTGTGCCGATGCGGAGCCGGGCTTGAAGGTGCCGACGCGGATCCGGGCTTGAAGGTGCCGACGCGAAACCCACGAACAGAGCCTTCTTCGATCAATGGAACAAAGCCTCGGACGGGCACTGCACACGACCCAAATCCATCCTCCAATCCCCTCCTTGTGCTATTTATAGAAGTCCGGACGTGGCCTTGACGCGGCGAGGAATCTTGTTTCAAAACAGAGACGCAGCCAAAACAGAGGATGCGGAAGCCATAAAAAAATCTAGATAAATCCTCATAAAATTCAAATTCCTTCTAAAGGAATTTAATTCTCTCAATTTGATAACTTCCAATCTAATCTATTCCTTAATTAATGGAGGAAACGGTTAGAATTTGAATGGAGAAGAATCGGCGGAAACAGAAATGCTGAGAAACGATGAAGTCGGCACTTATTTGCCGTTTTTGCTTTGAAATCCGTGCTAAATCCTTATAAAATCAATTCCGAGCTCATCTTAAATCCGATTTGAGTGCCGTTTGCGTCATTAAATCCCTAAAATCGAGCTCTTTAAACTGATAAGATTTTATCTAAAATATTATATAAAATATTAAAATATTAAATAATAATAGGTACGTTAAATTATTAATTAATAGGTTTAATGATAATTATTTATGCGTTTATCACTCCCCCCAACTTGAATCTTACTCGTCCTCGAGCAAATAAGAAATTTAGAAATATGTACCAAGCTAGTCCAAGAATTGATAGTTATCTTATAGTTTTTTTTTTTTTTTTTCATAAGGGAGGTACTTCATTGGATTATTAAGTTTTTTTAGTGATAAAGTGTAGTCCATAAGAATTTATAGAAGTCTTCTTCACCAACTTTCCACTTCTCTGATTAAGTCTTCTAACTTAATTTGGGTTGGGTGTAATGTCTTTTGTACTTTGGTTTTTATTTATTTATTTATTTATAAAGTCAGTGCAATGTCCTAACCCCTTGCTTTCTAATTAACCCTTGTAGCGAGCTTTAGGCCAATGGCTCCCAAACCAATTGGTTTTAGGGCATTAGGTGTAAAACACCCCTCGGACTTACTTACTCGAGTTAAAAAGGCTTTAGGTAGGACTAACTTTATTTAGGTTCTTTTACATTCCCACCTTTTACGCGAACAACATCACTTTCTTAGGTGACGGGGCCCGGTTACTCAGTGAAAAATGCTAAGAACCTAATCTATTAACTTTAAGAGAGATTTTTTTTTTTTTTTGAATAACATTTTCACCCATACCCTTATTAAGTAGATTGTACTATTAAGATCAGTGGTCAGGAGGGTCTGAAATTATTCTAAAAATTATTCTGGGCTAAACCCTACCTTTTATTAGGTTTTCTTAATAATTTATTCCTCAGTATTTCAAAAATAATAATCTAACCATTAATTCATTAATAGACTGCTTGATTAACTTCAAATCGAGACAGAATTTGGTACACATCTGATTATAGTTTTACTCGAGGATTTATTCTTTTTCCTCCCCCCCAACTTAATTTCCATTGTCCCTAATGGAAGAAAAATTAATTAATTTCAAGGAAAGATACTACCTGGTAGAGTATTTGAAGGTTGGAAGTTTCATTGTTGCCATCTTCTTTCAATCTGCTTCTGTTGCTCTTCTCTGGTCATACTAAAAGAACACACTAAAAGAACAGAAAGTTAAAAATAACTAATAAACTGGGTTGCCTCCCAAGAGCGCTAAGTTTAAAGTCTTCAGCCAGACTGTGCTACTTATTATGATAGTGTTGGGTTCACAAGATCAATTGATTCAACAATTTCTCCATCATTAATTTCTTCTATATATGGTTTCAAACGTTGGCCATTTACTTTGAATGTATTTCCTTGCTTGGGGTCTTTAAGCTCTACAGCTCCATGGGAAATACTTGAGTTACTATAAAAGGTCCATTCCATCGTGAACGAAGTTTTCCAGGGAAAAGGTGTAATCTTGAATTGTAAAGCCATACTTTTTGATTTGGTTCAAAAATTTTTCTACTAATAAATTTGTCATGATATGCTTTGGTTCGTTCTTTATAAATTTTTGAGCTCTCATATGCCTCATTTCGTAGCTCTTCTAACTCATTCAATTGGAGTTTTCTATTGACACCTGCATTTTTCATATCATAATTAAATTGCTTGATAGCCCAAAATGCACGGTGTTCTAATTCTACAGGTAAATGACAGGCTTTTCCAAATACGAGCCTGTAAGGAGACATTCCTATGGGAGTTTTAAATGCAGTACGATAAGCCCATAATGCATCATCCAAACGTTCTGACCAATCTTTCCTATCAGGTCTCACTGTTTTCTCAAGGATATTTTAATTTCTCTATTTGATATTTCAACTTGGCCACTAGTTTGGGGATGATAAGGTGTAGCTACCTTATGAGTAATTCCATATTTGTTCATTAATGCTTCAAAGTGTCTATTCGTGAAATGTGTACCCCCATCACTAATTATAGCCCTTGGGCATCCAAAACGACTAAGGATATTATGCTGAATAAACTTGATTACAACTTTATGATCATTGGTTCGAGTTGCCATGGCTTCAATCCATTTTGACACATAATCAACTGCCACTAGAATGTATTCAAATCCAAAAGAGGAAGGAAATGGGCCCATAAAATCAATACCCCATACATCAAAAATTTCTACAACCAAGATAGGGTTTAGGGGCATCATGTCTTTTCGAGATATATTTCCTGTTTGTTGACATTGGAGACAATTACGGCTAAATTCATGTGCATCTTTAAAAAGAGTTGGCCAATAAAACCCACTTTGCAGTACCTTTGCTGCAGTTTTCTTTCCACTAAAATGTCCTCCACAGGCAAGAGAATGACAGAAGTTAAGTATACTTTTGAATTCACTTTCGGGAACACATCGCCTAATCACCTGATCTGAACAGTACTTAAATAATTCAGGGTCTTCCCAAAAGTAATATTTGATTTGTGAGAAAAATCTATCTTTTTCTTGTTTTGTCCAGTGGGAAGGTACTTTTCCTGTTGCCAAATAATTCACAATGTGGGCAAACCAGGGAAGACTGCTATGGAAATTGAGAATAATTGCTCATCAGGGAACTTATCTCTGATTATTTCTTTATTGTATTCCACTGAGATCCTAGAGATATGATCTGCTACCATATTTTCAGAACCCTTCTTATCTAAGATTTCTAGATCAAATTCTTGTAGTAGTAGGATCCATCTAATTAGTCTGGGTTTTGTATCCTTTTTTGATATAAGATGCCTCAACGCTGCATGATCTGAATAAACTAAAACTTTAGACCCTAACAGATATGATCTAAACTTTTCTAGGGCAAACACAACTGCTAGTAATTCTTTTTCAGTGGTAGTATAGTTCATTTGTGCATCTGAAAGAGTTTTGCTAGCATAATAAATTACATGGGGTTCTCGATTGAGTTTCTGTCCTAGAACTGCCCCTACAGCATAATCAGAAGCATCACACATGATTTCAAAAGGTATGGTCCAATCTGGGGGCTTGATAATGGGTGCAGTGGTCAAAGCAGTTCGAAGGATGTTATAGGCTGTTAGACAATCTTTATCAAAATTAAAAGAACTATCCTTGGTCAACAAATTACATAATGGTCGAGAAATTTTACTGAAATCTTTGATGAAACGTCTATAAAAACCAGCATGACCAAGGAAAGATCGTACTTGTTTAACTGAGGTTGGGGGTGATAGATTTGAGATCAATTCAACCTTGGCTTTATCAACCTCAATACCTCTCTCTGAAACAATGTGTCCAAGCACAATTCCCTCACGAACCATAAAATGGCTCTTCTCCCAACTTAGGACTAAATTCATTTCCATACATCGTTTCAGTACCTTAGTCAAGTTCTCGAGGCAGCTATCAAATGATGCACCAAAGACTGAAAAATCATCCATAAATACTTCCAAAAATTGACCAATCATATCAGAAAATATGGCCATCATACATCGTTGAAACGTGGCTGGTGCATTACAAAGACCAAACGGCATACGTCTAAAGGCAAATGTTCCAAAGGGACAAGTGAAGGTGGTCTTTTCTTGATCTGCAGGAAATACTGGGACTTGATTGTATCCTGAATATCCATCTAAGAAACAAAAGAAACTTTGTCCCGCTAGCCGTTCTAGAATTTGATCGATAAAAGGCAAAGGAAAGTGGTCTTTCCTAGTCACGGCATTCAACTTTCGATAATCTATACACACTCTCCAACTAGTTGATGTGCGAGTAGGAATTGATTCGCCCTTTTCATTTTTAATCACGGTAATACCCGATTTTTTAGGTACTACTTGGATTGGACTGACCCATTGGCTATCTGAAATTGGATAAATATACCAGCATCAAGCCATTTTACTACTTCTTCTTAACAACATCCCTCATGTTTGGATTTAGCCTTCGTTGCATGTCTCTATGTGGTTTGGCTTCAATTTCACTATGAATATGGTGCATGCAAACGGAAGGGTCAATTCCCTTAATATCAGCTATTGTCCATCCAATCGCCTCTTTATGTTCTTTAAGTACATCTACCAATTTATCTTCTTGCTCAGAGGTTAGGGTAGATGCAATGATTACTGGAAGGGTATCATTGGGTCCAAGGAATGAATATTTTAAGTCATCTGGAAGAGGTTTCAATTCTAGTTGGGGTGGTTCTTCCAAGGATGGTATTAAAGGACTTGGTTTAGTTGGAAGTGGTTCATATTTTATAGTCCAAGGCGGGATGGTGTCGATCTTAGGTGGTTCTAATAACATGTTTATCTCTTTGGTATACTCATCAATATCAAAGTCATCTATTCCAAAATGTGTAAGACATGTTTGTAAAGGATCCGAATCAATCAAACTTTGGAATTTCTTATCTACTACTTCCTCTATCATGTTTACTTCATTTAAATCATACACAGGTGGTCCTTGGGAAGCATTAAAAATATTTAATCTCATCTTCTTGTTTCCAAAAGATACATCCATCACACCTGTTCTACAATTTATGCATGCATTAGCAGTAGCTAGAAAAGGTCTTCCAAGGATGATGGGAATTTGGTTAGGATTACCACTAGATTCCATATCCAACACAAGGAAGTCGACAGGAAAATAGAATTCATCCACCTTTACTAATACATCTTCCAATATTCCACGAGGTTCTTTGACTGATCTATCTGCCAATTGTAGTGTTACTGTCGTGGGTTTCAACTCTCCAAATCCGAATAATTCATATACTGAACTTGGGAGAAGGTTTACACTCGCACCCAAATCTAATAATGCTTTCTTGATTGTGAAGTTTCCTATGACACATGATATAATCGGGGTACCAGGATCTTTTAGTTTGGGTGGGGTTATTTGCTGAACAACTGAGCTGACTTGCTCAGTCAAATGTATCTTTTTTGGTATTTGTGTCTTGGCTTTCCGTTTTTGTGTGCATAGATCCTTCAAAAATTTGGCATAAGCTGGAACTTGCTTGATAGCATCGAGAAGAGGTAAGTTTATTTGGACTTGCTTAAATAACTCAAGCATCTCATTCATTTTATATTCTTCTTATCTGAAGGCAAAGGAGATTCTAAAGCACTAGGGAATGGGGCTTTAGGTATGATTGCTTGATCATTGAATTCCTTTTCTTTTTCATTTCTTCTCTCTTCTGGTTTAGCCACTTCTAATTTCTGGGTTGGTTCAGGTGGGTTCAATGTTTTTCCACTTCTGAGAGTCATGACTGATTTAGCATGTTCTGGGAATTTGTCAGGACTATTGGAACCTTCAGCCATGAATTGTCCTTTCGGGTTATCGATAGGCTGACTAGGTAACTTACCCTCCTCCCTTCTACTGAATGCTGTGGCTAATTGACCTATCTGAGTTTCTAGTTTTGCAATAGATTGTGTGTGGGAGTGAAGGATTTGAGTATTCATTTCTAGCCCTTTCAATGCTTGTAACACTTTGTCTTCAAAAGTAGGCTGATTATTCGGTGGAGGTTGTGGGATGTTTGGATATTGTGAATATGGCATGTTTCTAAAATTGGTTTCTTGATAATTAGGTCTGATCGATGAATTGGTTACAGGTTGAGGTTTCCAAGAAAAATTTGGATGATTTCGCCAGCCAGGATTGTAAGTATTTGAAAATGGATCATTTCCTGTTCTAGGAGCTAATCGGGTTTGGGCTTGGTGGGCTTGCTCTTGAACAAGTTCAGGAAATTGGTATGCAGCTGGACATTCACCTATAGAATGGGTTGGACTCGAACAAATTATGCAGACCTCATGTAATTGAGTAGATGGGGAAGAGATGTTTCCAACTTGTAGAATCCGGTCAAGTTTATGGGATAATTCATCTACCTTAGTATAGATATCTGTAGAATGACCTATTTCATATATTCCACCTCTTTTAGGTTCTACGGGAGGGTCTCGACGAGCAACTGACATATGATGTAATGAATTCTCACTCAATGTCTCAAAGAGTTGCCAAGCCTCATGTTCATTTTTTAACATAAATGTCCCACCACATGAAGCATCAACCATTTGCCTATGCTTTTCTGATAAACCATCATAAAAGCACTGAACCAGTTGCCATTTGGGTATAGCATGATGTGGACATTTTCTAATTAGTTCTTTGAATCTCTCCCATGTCTCATGGAACATTTCTCCATCTGTCTGGGAAAAACTTGTTATGGCTTTTCTAATTTGATTCGTTTTTCCTATAGGAAAATATTTCTTAAGAAATTCTCTCTGAAGATGATCCCAAGTTGAAATTATAACAGTGTCTAATGAATTTAACCAATACTTGGCTTTATCTTTTAGGGAAAAAGGGAATAACTTAAGCCTAAGTGCATCATCAGAGAAATTTTGAATCTTGACAGTTGAGCAAATTTCCAAGAATTCATCTAAGTGTTTGTAGGGATCCTCATTTGTAAGTCCATAGAAAGATGGTAACATTTGGATTACACTTGACTTAATTTCATATTGGGCAGCCTCTACTGGAGGCACTTGAATGCAGGGAGAGTAGGTATACCTTGAAGGAGTGAAATACTCTTTCAACTGTCGTGGTTGATTATTTTCGTTATTAGGATCCATAATTCTGAGTCTGTTTGCTCTAATAGTTCTTTCTATCTCAGGATCTAAGGGTATAAGGTTGGGTTGCAACGATCGGCGACCAAGCATACACCCTACCAATGACTCTAAAGCAAATAGTTTTTTTTTTTTTATTTATTTATTTTTTCTTTAATTTTTGTAATTAAGTTTCTAATTTCCTAATAAATTATAAGATGTCAATGGAAAAATTTTGAGTTTTGCAGAAAATAAATTCACTTAAGTCAATCTATAGCATAGAAAATAAAATAATTATTTTGTTTATATATTTTATTTTTATTTTTATAATTTTTTTTTTTCTTAAATTAATTATATTTTATGGAAGATGTCTTAGGGTTTTCTTTTAGGGTTTTTTTTAGGTAAGTTAATTAAAAGGAAAATTTGATTAGGTTAAAATTGGATTTGTGGCAAAAAGGAAAGTAATAATTTTTTTTGTTAAAAAGAAAATATGCAATTCTAACAATTAAGGAAATAAAATAAAGCAAATAACTATTCAAAAATTAAGAAAATTAATCTAATTTTTTTTTTTATTTTTATATTTTTTTATTTTAAATTTTTTTTTTTTTTTTTCAAAATAACACACTTAAGTCCCCGGCAACGGCGCCAAAAATCTGATGCGTGTCGTAGCGCAACGATTAAACACCTTAATTTCACTATTAGAATAGCGAGAGTAAGGGATCGATTCCACAGGGACTTTAGCGATTATCTTGAAATAATTATAAATTTAACTAAATAGATAACTAAGTAGATAATTAGTAGTGCAAAATAATAAGATATGGTTTATCTTATTAGAGCACGGCTCGTACCCGTAGATCACGGCCCGTCCCTTTTAAGAATAAATCAGTCTAAATTATTTTCACTTAAATAGAATTTAATAATAATTAAATATGCATAAAACTTTATTTCAATAACATCCAAGAGTGCATATTAAAATCTAAAATAAAAGAGTTTTAATTTCTGATAGCAATAAAAAATAACAAATTCTTCCTACACCAAACCAATGGGATGAACTGTTCTTAGACAGGCTGAACCGAGTGCTGCCTTTCTTCTTTCACAGACGCCAAGCCACGGATGCGCGCCTAGAACAGAGGACTCCACCAAGCCACGGATGCAGCGCCTGGAACAGAGGACTCCACACGAAACCCACGAACAGAGCCTTCTTCGATCAATGGAACAAAGCCTCGGACGAGCACCACACACGACCCAAATCCATCCTCCAATCCCCTCCTTGTGCTATTTATAGAAGTCCGGATGCGGCCTTGATGCGGCGAGGAATTTTGTTTCAAAATAGAGACGACGCAGCCAAAACAGGACGTGAAAGCCACAAAAAATCTAGATAAATCCTCATAAAATTCAAATTCCTTCTAAAGGAATTTAATTCTCTCAATTTGATAACTTCCAATCTAATCTATTCCTTAATTGATGGAGGAAACGGTTAGAATTTGAATGAGAAGAATCGGTGAAAGAAAACAGAAAACGTTGAGAGACGATGAAGTCGGCAATGTATTTGCCGATTTTTGCTTTGAAATCCGTGCTAAATCCTTATAAAATCAATTTCGAGCTCATCTTAAATCCGATTTGAGTGCGTTTGCATTGTTAAATCCCTAAAATCGAGCTCTTTAAGCTGATAAGATTTTATCTAAAATATTAAAATATTAAATAATAATAGGTACATTAAATTATTAATTAATAGGTTTAATGATAATTATTTATGCGTTTATCAAAGGTGCCAATGCAGAGCCGGGCTTGAGTGTACCGACGCGGAGATGGGCTTGGTGGTGCCGATGCGGAGCCGGGCTTTTTATGCCGATGCGGAGTCGGTCTTAAGTTGCCGGTGCGGAACCGATCTTTTTGTGCCGACGCGGAGCCGGTCTTAAGTTGCCGGTACGGAACCGGTCTTTTTGTTTCGATGCGGAGCCGGTCTTAAGTTGCCGGTGCGGAACTGGTCTTTTTTGCCGACGCGGAGCCGGTCTTAAGTTGCCAGTGCGGAACCGGTCTTTAGTGCCGACGCGGAGCCGATCTTTATTGCCGACACGGAGTCGGTCTTTGGTGCCGACGCGGAGTTGGTCTTTAGTGTGCCGACGCGGAGCCGGATTTGGAGGTGCCAACGCGGAGCCGGGCTTGAATGTGCCGATGCGGAGCCGGGCTTGGAGGTGCCGATGCGGAGCCGGACTTGGAGGTGCCGATGCGGAGCCGGGCTTGAGTGTGCTGACGCGGAGCCGAGCTTGAAGGTGCCAATGTGGAGCCGGGCTTGAGTGTGCCGACGCAGAGCCGGGCTTGGAGGTGCCGATGCGGAGCCAAGCTTTTTGTGCCGACGTGGAGCTGGTCTTAAGTTACCGGTGCGGAACTGATCTTTTTGTGCCGACACAGAGCCGGTCTTAAGTTGCCAGTGCGGAACCGGTCTTTTCGTGCCAACGCGGAGCCGGTCTTAAGTTGTCGGTGTGGAACCGGTCTTTTTTTCCAACACGGAGCCGGTCTTAAGTTGCCGGTGCGGAACCGGTCTTTGGTGCTGACGCGGAGCCGGTCTTTGGTGCCGACGCGGAGCCGGTCTTTATTGCCGATACAGAGTCGGTCTTTGGTCTTTTGAGACGTCAATGCGAGGTTGGTCTTGAATGCTAATGCAAAGTCAGTCTCCCCTGCATGACATTTTTAAGTATCAATGAAAGAAATACTGTCTTAAGTGCAGCGTACTTAGCTCTTGCGGCACCCCTGTTTTCCTTCTACAGACTTGAGCACTCCCGCTGGTGGTCTGCCCCTCGGGGAATCAAATTGGTTGAAGTGGAGGTACCACTGCCCTTACTTGGGCCTCCCTCTGTGTCGTCGTCCATAGGAGAGAAGGCTTCTTGGGCGGCGAGTGATGGCTCTCTGAGCTTTAAGTCGTTGGTGAGCTTGAGGATGGTGGACCTCTTGCTAGGAAGATTCCCGGCGGGATGAAGGATGGCTGGCCTGAGCAGCGAACCAAGAGCGAGCGGAAGCCTTTGCACGTTGTTGTGTGGTCTTGAGATGTTGCTTCTGATGCTTCTGCTTAGCTCGCTGAAGGTGCCCCCCAGCATAAGTGGTGAAAGCTTTTTGGATTTTTTTTCATCACTACCTTTATGATCCACCATTTTGATTAAAGGGGGACGAGGATCTGAAAACTAGCATCGATGATCCCCCTTCCTAACGCACCAATCTGTTGCTGCCAAATCACTTTTGAGGAGCGTCAAGCGACAGAAATGCTTCGTTGGCCTTCAGAGGAATGATAGGGACCGCCTCCTTCAGCCGAAACCTGCAAGAAAAGTCCCGGACCGGTGGTTCCGGTAGGGACCCTCCGATGCTCAAGTCAGCGATCTGGAGAACATGAATTTTTTAATGAGAGAGTAGAGATTGAGTTTTTTTTTCTCGTTGGGGGTTGGGCTCTTTATATACCTGTTCGGGGGTCCCTCTTACCCTTCGTTGATAACAACCGAATCACATCTTCCGTTAAGATCGGCTACAGCTGCTAAACGTGTGCCATAAGTATCGGCAATGGTTCATAATATTTTGGTAACCACCCGTGATCTTGGCAAAAGAGAAACGGATTGCCAAGCCACGTGGAATTCCTTATAGCAAGTGGATGCATGTCGGCCTCTGCCACTGAGGCCGACGCCGAGGCCATTGCCGAGGCCGACGCCATTGCCAAGGTGGGCCATCACCGACGCCAAGACCGACGCCATGGTCGAAGTGGGCCGTCGCCGATGCCGAGACCGACGCCATGCCGAGACCGACGCCATGGTCGAAGTGGGCCGTCGCCAATGCCGAGACCGACGCCACGCCGAGACCGACGTCGTGGTCGAAGTGGGCTGCGGCCGACGCCAAGATCGAGGTGGGCCGCGGAGGAGATGGGCCGATGCTGACGCCGTTGCCAAGGTGGGCCGTCACCGACGCCAAGACCGACGCCATGGTCGAAGTGGGCCGTCGCCGTTACCGAGGCCGACGCCATGGTCGAAGTGGGCCGCCGCCGATGCCGAGACCGGCACCAAGGTCGAGGTGGGCCGCTGCTAAGATAAGCCCAAGGCCGAGAAGAGTGGAGTGCGCCGGACCGTGTGACATTGAGTTCGTGATCCCTCCATCTCGTGGGTCATGTGGTTTAATCAGCCATCAGCCGAAGGGACATCAGAGGTCAAAGCAGGGCTCCGTCAGTTTCCTTCACGGTTCTCTAATGGCGTTGGATCAGCCACATCAGTTATTTTGAAATAAATAGATTTTGTAATTATTTTTGAAAAGTTATTAAAGGTTTAAATTTTGCATATAGCATGTTTATTACAAATTTGAATTAAGTATAGTTATGTTGCATAGCTATGTTACGTGGCTATTTATTATAAATACTAAAGAATTATTATTATTATGAAAATTTGATGATGTAAATAAGTAAATATTAATGAATATAGAGTTATTGATAATAAAATATTGAAATAATGTAGCTCTCGATCCGCTATATAATAATTTGATTGCTCGATGATAAATATTAGGATCAACCTCCACAAAGAATATATATATATATGGACGATATACATTCTTATCCATAGGGTGCTCTAGCCCCCATGCATAGGGTTAATTATGGAGCTTTGGCCTTGTCACAGGTATGCATATGACCATGACCGTGGAGTATAAACTTTTAATAAATTGTATTACTAATAATATGAATTATTGATAATATGAAATTCTGATGACATAAATAAGATAACATGCAAATTTTGAATATTGTTGCCCAGATGTAGCAACCCAAGAGGGGGTAATTGGGTTATTAAAAAAATTGATTACTATGCAAGTATGTGCTTAAACCCTAATTTGATTTGCAGCGGTGTAGTGGAGTGCACAGAATGATAACAGTAGAGAATCAAACAACCACAAACACACATAAGTTTATAGTGGTTCGGTGCCAAACTCAGCACCTACATCCACTCCCCAAAACCTTTGGGAATTCCACTAATCGTATCACAACGATTACAACCTCTAGCCAAACCAGGCTAGCCCTCTTGTTTATACGGCACAAGGTAGCCAAAAACCCCTAGCCACGTCAGGCTAGTCCTCTTGTTTCACGGCACAAGGAAGCCAAATCCCCTAGCCAAACCTAGGCTAGTCCTCTTGTTTCAAGGCACAAGGAAGCCCAAAATAATCAGGGTTAACACTAACCCTTTTACAAAAATGATCAAGGAATGATAAAGAGAAGCTCCCACAATGAGCAAATATTCAGAATATACTTTACAATTTTTGAAGCAATAAACTCAGCAATAAATGAACGAGATCGAAGTAGCTGAAGTCTTGATTGCTTGAAAAGCTTCAAAGATCCGTACGACTTTTTGGAGCAATGAATGAACTTGAATGCACAGCAACAACCACTCAACAATATGCAATATAAGCTCTTTTCTTGGATTTTCTTTCTCTTTAAAAACTCTATTTCCGAATCGTCATGGTGTGCTTCAAATCCCACCTTTTTATAATCATCCAACAAGAAAAGATCCGTTAGATACATTAGGAACAAATGGAAATAAAAACGGGAAGAAAATATAACCGTTATAAATGTTTCCCTTAAGCATTGAATGCTGATCTCCATTTGAGGAAGGAAGAGCACTGCAAATATTCAAAAAACCAAAAGTTAAATGTAGCTTAAAATAGCAATAGAGAGAGAAAGAAGGAAAGAGCAGCTTAAGAACTCAGGCGGCAGTTGACTGAAAAAAACTCCAGGCAGCTGAAGACGTCAATGCATTCGTGAAGAGATAAGAAAGTAACCTCAGCTAGCTAGTCAGCTAGCTAACAAGAGAGGCCACAACAAATAAATCGCCCAGAGGCAGCACGTTAGTTAACTAAAATGGTTGCTAGTTAGCTCTCCAGCTAACTAACAACAAAAGCAAACGCCAGGAGAAAAAGGTGCAGAACTCTTAGTTAGCTCACCAGCTAACTAATCAATCGATAGTTAGCTCTCCAGCTAACTAACAGGCAAATTAAAAAGTCAGAAGAAAGAGCCATGCATTGCCAGTTAGCTCCCCAGCTAACTAAAATTTTAAAGCTCTCGCTGCAGGAATAACAGGAGACGTGGAGTTAGCTCAGCAGTTAGCTAAATGATAGCCAGTTAGCTCACTAGCTAACTAATTTCAAAAACAGCATAGAAACCGCCCAGCTTAGTTAGCTCTCCAGTTAACTAACGAATAGATAGCTAGCTTTCCAGTTAGCTAAGCAGAGAAAACAAACGGCTAGAGAGAGAGGGAGTTAGCTCTTCAGCTAACTAAATTTTCAAACCTCACGGCCACAAGCTCACCTGTGAAAAATAGTTAACTAACCAGTTAGCTCCAGGATAAAATAGTTAGCTAAGCAGTTAGCTAAAGGAACCGCCAGCTAGCTAGAAGGTCTGGCAGCTAGCTCAACAGTTAACTAGAATTTAAGACTATTCGGCCAGATAACTAGAGTTAGCTAAAACAATTCCAGTTAGCTAATAGGGCACCACAAGCTAGCTAACCAGCTAACTAGAATAAGAGGGTGTTCGGCCAACATACTGAGACGAGCAAATTAGTTAGCTGAAGGAACTCCAGCTAGCTAACAAGCTAGCTAACCAGTAGCTAAAATACAAGAACGTTCGAAGCTAGCTAAAATACAAGAACGTTCGACCAAGCACTGTGAATGTTTCCCAGTTAGCTGAAAGTCGTGCCAGCTAGCTAAATGGAATAACAAGCTAGCTAACCAGTTAACTTCCAAAACCAATAAATTTTCTAAGACAAAGTAGAGTGAAGTACTTTCTTACCAGTCAATTTTGCACGCAGATACTTACTTGTAAGGCGACCGAACTTCTCTGTATCAAGCTTAGAATTGCCTAATTATTTTGTAATCATCAAAATCAATCTGGGATCAACAAATATGATATCATGAAAGATATTACATGAAAAGTTTTACGTGCTAGCTAAAGATGTCTTAAAATTTATAAGTATTGGTATATATGTTAAGTTATAAATTAAAATTTTTTGATTTTTAATTAAAATATTTTGTTTAATAAAGTTTTATAAATTTTTATTTGTTAATCCACTAATTTATGTGTTATTTACTAAATGGAGGCTCATAAAGCTCTTATTATCTTTTCAAAGATCAAGATATAAATAGGAGTTGGATAGAAGCTAGCCCTTTATCTCAATTAATTATGTGAAATTGCTTTGCATATGATAACTTAAATGTTGAGGATTTATTTTTCAGTGTGCAGCAAACATTTTAGATCCATTTCGAGTCTAGAATGCTACAGAATAAGAGAATGCTTATTTTTTACAAGATTGTAATACTCCTTCAATTTTTATGCTAAGATTAAAAGGAACACTCACTTAATAGGAAGGACCCTATTTATAGGAAAGTATAAAGAGAATGGTAGAGGTGTAGATGAATCCTGTCCCTAAATTTTTCATTTTATCCATCTTTCTTGGAAGTATTATTTTCTGAATTACTCTCCATAACCGTTTAAATAATTGAATTTTTTAGGCTGCAGTATTTTTTAAATCTCTAGAAACTTTCCATCCCAAAATGCTTAACATAATATTATTTTCTAAATAAGGGATTGAATCTGAAAAATTAGAGAAGTAAATCCCATCAATTAGTATATATTCGCATCATTATCATCATAAGGTTAGTCATTATCCTTAATAATCATATAATTTTGCAAGTAAGCAGACAATCAATGTTGACAATGTTAATGATTAGGATATGGCTTTTGCTGCAATGCTCTTGCGTGTCTGTGGATTGGTGTCATAAATTATGAAAAACCTAAGGGTATAAGGGTATAAAGACGTAAAATAAGTGAATGATTAGCTTAAATAGAGAGATAAGGCTCAATATTCTAAAAGAATAGTACAATAGTAGAGCAGCTAAATCGTTAAAAGATTTTTCAGGAATAGGAATCACATTTAATGAAGGCACATTATTAGTGGGTTACATTTGTATTTTTCTATTAATAGCAACAAGTGGCATAGATAAATATTTCTTTCCTTCAACTGTTAACCTCAAATATCATCTTCATCAAAAGTTATATCTTAACGGATAGTCACAAATTTAATCTTCAGAATATATAACTTGTAACATTACGTCTCATGCATGTAGTTAATAAAATACATTTTTTTGCTTTACTATCTATCTTCTTTCTCAATTCAAGTGTATATGGCAATCAAACACCTTTTTATGTCTAATATTAAGCTTTTTTTTTTATTTCTAAGCTTTTTGTAGGGTTTTGCCATGAATACTCCTTACAGAATAATTAAGTATAATATCACATATAAAACAGAGATTAAATATAAAATGTCTATAGTATATAGGCTAAACATTCTTACATAGCCATCCTTTTGCTTTTAGTTTGCAAAGTTAGCAATTTACATGTAGTCCCATACATAATTAAAAATGATTTATTATTACTATAACATTTAAAAATATGATATATAGAATACACAATTAAAATAGAAGTAGGAATTAAGTATAAAATGATTATAAGAGGCAAGAACTAGTAAAATGATAGTCAATCAATGAGAGCAGTGTTTGATCTACAGGGTTTCATCCCTTGCCTTACCTCGTGTATACAAATATTGATTCCATGAATAGTGACTAGTTTTGCCTGAGGGCCTAAACCTTATCCCTGGTGGTTGGGTTGGATGCAGATAAAATAGCGCATCTTTTTTTTTTTTTTTTGAGTTTTCTCATCATAGTAAATCAATCGCATTTTTTTTTTTACTCTTAACCCTTGCCTCATTCACAATTGACATTATAGATATAAATTTGTAATCTAAGCGATGCAATGGTAAGAGTATCAAATGAACATGCTAGTAAGAATTAGGATTGAAATTTGGATTGGATTCAACTTGTACAGTTACTCAGTTAGTCAAAGATATAAGATAGGGCTCAAAATATTAATTAAAAAATAATTTATATATTATATTATTTTAATTATTATTTTCAGATAAATTTTCTATAATTATTTATTTTAAATTTAAATTATTTATATGCAATTTTAATTGAAGAAGTAACCAAATTTTTTAAAAAAATATAATATAATAACCGAACACCTGGATATTTAGTTGATTGCCATTTTGTATTTAGTCTTTATATACTTAAAATTTAATAGTCAATCATTCTATATATATTTGCAATAATACTATCCATGTACCAATATATATTCTACGCAGACTTATATTTGTTTCAATAAATATTTATATTTATTTAGATACAAATCATAACTAAATAAATATTAAGATGCATAATTGAGGTCCTAGAATTTTTGTTATTTGCAACTTAAAGTTTAGACCGTTGGATTATATCTATGACTCCATATCTTCCATTTTTTGGGTACAAAACGGGCCATCGTACACCTATGGTGCAAGAACAGCCCAAAAGATCAGAGAAAAGAAACATCATAAGGGAAGATAGAATTCTATCTTCCTGAGACTAACTCCACTAAGTGGAGTGATGAGCTACAAAGAAGGCAACCTAGTCAGTCGCACAGTTTGCCTTTCGGTATACATGATGGGCAATGTTAACCGCCGAGTCTTGTAGGAGCTGCCAGATATCACGAAGGAGCAGGTGTACGCCGTCATGGTCCACCCTGTCTTGAATCCATCCAATTACAGTGGAAGAATCCCCTTCAATGAAGATCCGCTAGGCTCATAACTGTTGGGTCGCTCTACTGATGCTGGCCCAAGCAGCTCTGAGTTCAGCTTCCTGGACAGAAGAAGCCTGAAAGGATATTCCAGCCGCCAGTAGTCTTCTTTCATCGATCGAATAACATACCCTGCACCACCGTCGGTACCACGGACACTGCCATTAAAGTTCAACTTAACAAACCCTAGGGGTACGGGGCTCCCAGAGATAGGTATCGCCCTAAGGGCCACTGCCGAAGCAACATGGGAGACCCAGGAGTCTAGGGTAGTCAGTGGAATGACAGCATCAAACGTAGGTACTCCGATGCCAAGCGTCTGGCTTTCTAAATAGTCCAACAGACTTCGTGAGAGAAGTCACGATATTAAAGCATTGCCAGCATACAAGCTACCGTGATGCATTTAAGCCATGCGAAGATATAGTATTGCAATCAACTTACTTAATATCGGAGCGCTTCGCGAACCCGTTGTTGACTTCTTAAGCCTCGACGGGCCCCATCGTTCCCCACCTGGGCAAGCTCACCCGCGAGGGGAGCGAGGGAAATCAGTGAGGGCTTCCTCCGATTCAAACGAGAGGTGGTGCCCAATCGGAGCGGGATGCCATTGACTCTCGGCACTTCGAGTCTCACCCCAAACTCCTTGTTGCCCTCCTCTGCCAACCCTAATTCAGATTAAGTTTGTAATTCCATGCAACTTTTGCTTCAAAATTTATTAGATTTAGTGCCGCAACTCTATTTTGCAAACTATTCCGCTCGCTCGTGTGATGGAAATCAAGGTAGTTGATATACAGGGTAGAATATGTGCTTAAAGTTAAAAATTGGATCTTTTGGAAGAAAAGGAAGGGGAGAGCAAAAAGAAGTAAATGGTTAGAAGGGAATGAAAGGGTTGTTCTTATTCTCTTGTTTGGAAAGGATGGAAGAGAAAAGAAATGTAATATCAATTATCTTATTTGGATAGAGATGGAAGAAAAGAAGGAAAGGAAAAGAGTTGTGACAATTATATCCCTTCAGAATATGGAATAAACTGTGAGAATAAAAGAATGAAGAATAAAAAATGAAGGGATATTTTGGTTTTTCAAAAAAATATAACTTAAACATTTTCTCCTTCCCCAGCTTATCTTCGATTTGGAGGGTAATAAATTTACCCCCGTTGAGGGAAAAATAGGGGAATCGATTACTCTCATTTCCTTCCTTTTCTCTCTTTCATCTTCCTCCCAAACAAAATAACTTATAACTTTTTCCCTTATTTCCTTTCCCTCCCCTTCATTCACCCCCAATCCAAACAGTCCCTAAAGTTAAAAATTTTAACAGAATAAGTTGTGGAGAAGGTGATAGTTAGATTCTCAGATCCTATTGCTAGATTGGTTGGCTAGTTGGAACCTTTCGCCTTTTTTTTTTTTCGGAAGATTAAGATGTATTGGCATGTGTGTGTACCTATTTGTTTTTATATTTTAGGATGAGGTATGGTCCCTTTCACAACAGTTCTTGCAAGCACTGCTTGATGAGTGCACTAGTCAATAGCTATTTCGAGGTCGGCAGTGCATGCATGAAAGTTCTAAAGTAGTTCAGAATAAGTGTTGCAGTTCAGATCTCTACCTCCATCACAAGATGGATTATATCTGGAGTTTAACTAAATGTAGGTTGGAAGTGCATGGCAGTAAGTGTTTACTGAAGAAATCCATGCTGGAGATTAGAAGAAGGAGAACATTTATTAAAGTATTTACTGATAAAATCCCTGCTGGAGATTAGAACAGGGAGAACATTTACTAAAGCATTTACTGAAGAAATCCCTGCTGGATATTAGAACAAGGAAAACATCTATGCATGTTGACAGGAGTCTGAACAAGGTGATGAATTTTTGTTCTAATGAACCTTTTGTGAACCTAGAAGAACTTATTGCTTTAGCCATTACATGAGAGGTGTAGTGATGTGGTATCCAACTTGGGATAAGGTCAAGAAGCCACTAATCGTCTATTTAGTTATCATTTTGAGTCTTCTCTATCATCATCCAATGGTTGAGGATTCAAGGATAGGTGAGCAGTCTAGTGCGAAGTCCTAGGTTGTTAAATGATGCCAAACCAGTATCACAGGACTAGGAGGCAAGATGAGACACTTTTAAGAGACAAGGGAAAATTCTCAAAATCCATAAAATGATACCCAGTGCTACTAAAAGTGACCACCTAGGCACTTAATTTGGCTAGGCTACTAGGCTAAGCTTGTCTAAACTTTACCTCTTTAAAGGCTTGTCTTTCTATTTTCTTTACCTATTTAAGCCATGAGACATATAGGAGGATGTATTGAAGGCTACCACCAACCTAGCATAGCAATCGATGGATGCCAATAAGTCAGCCGATAACCCAATAGTGTCAAGTGGCAATGGTGCCTACAGTGCTAGCACCTCTTCTTCATCTGGCCATGCTTCCACTTTTTTGCTCTAAATATTTCTACTTGTTTTCATTGCTAGCCTATAATCAGCTTGCCTCTTCCTACTTCTTGCTAAGTGATCGTCACTTGGATGTGCTCTGTGGTCTGCTGGATGCTACAATGGCAGTAATGCTGTTAGTTCTCTCCTTACGGATTTTGATCTTCAGATCTTTTAAGTGTGAAAAAAGTAAAATCTTAGAGACCATTCTTCCCTAGGAAGCTGCCAAAGCGCTTATGTTCCCACCTCGGCCATGTAAGAGGCATTGCCTAAGCAATTTGACAACCTTGATAACACCAAGCTGTATGATAACCTGCCTAACCAATAGAAGTGAGACACCAAGCTTTGACAGGAGGAAGGAACACTAGAGGAATGTCATAATTACTATCGTTCAAGGTACCAAAGAATGAAAAAGAAACGAGCACAATGAATAGATATTGACAAAACACTAACAAACTGGTCCAACTTAAAAATCATGACTAATATCAAACCAAGAAAATATGTAAAAAATATAATGTGCTTATGTTGGGGTTTAGTCCGTGATAAACAGTAGTGGGATTCCTCGTTGAACAAGAAATAAGGATTTCTAATTCTGTTACCAACGATCAAATTGTTACTGTCCTTGAATCCTTTGTGATATAGATAATAAATAAAGACAGTTAATAAATAATGCAGTTAGAAAATAAAGGGCCCCCAAAGTCTGGCCGGTTCCCAGTCCTGGGTGGCCCCCAGAGTCTGGGGGCCCTCAGTCCTGGCGGCCCCCATGGTCTGGGCGGCCCCCCAATCCCGAGCGGCCTCCAGACTCTGGGCGGCCCCCAGTCCTGGGCGGCCCTCAGAGTCTGGGCGACCCATAGTCCCGGACGGCCCCCAGGGTTGGGCGGCCCCCAATCCCGGGTGGCCCCCAGTCCTGGGCGGCCCCCAGAGTCTGGGTGGCCCTCAGTCCTGGACGGCCCCATGGTCTGGGCGGCCCCCCAATCTCGAGCGGCCTCCAGACTCTGGGCGGCCCCCAGTCCTGGGCGGCCCTCAGAGTCTAGGCGACCCCTAGTCCCGGACGGCCCCCAGGGTCTGGGCGGCCCCCCCAATCCCGGGCGGCCCCCAGTCCTGGGCGGCCCCCAGAGTCTGGGCGGCCCTCAGTCCTGGGCAGCCCCCAGCATTTGGGCGGCCCCCAATCCTGGGCGGCCCCCAGAGTCTGGACGGCCCCTAGTCCTGGATGACCCCCAAAGTCTGGTCGGCCTCCAAACTTTGGGCAGCCCCCAGGGTCTGGGCGGCCCCCAGAGTCTGGGCGGCCCTCAATCCTGGGTGGCCCCCAGTCCTGAGCGGCCCCCAGAGTCTGGGCGGCCCCTAGTCCTGGACGACCCCAAAGTCTGGTCGGCCTCCAGACTTTGGGCGGCCCCCAGGGTCTGGGCGGCCCCCAGTCCTGGGCGGCCCTCAATCCTGGGCGGCCCCCAGTCCTAGGCGACCCCCAGATTCTGGGTGGCCCCTAGTCCTGGACGACCCCCAAAGTCTGGTCGGCCTCCAGACTTTGGGCGGCCCCCAGGGTCTGGGCGGCCCCGGTCCTAGGCAGCCTCTGGTCCTAGGTAGCTCCTAGACCTAGACGGCCCCCAATTTGAAAATGATTCTCGAATCAGAACCACTAAACAAGATAAACCGTCATATTCGGAACAGAAATCGAGAATCATTTAGCATCATAACGCTTTAAATGATTCAAATAAGATAAACACTGAAACACGCCGTTTATCTAGAAAAAGGAAATACTGAACTCCTATTTTAGAGCCAGATACCTTTTCTCTGACTCTGACATCCCCACTAACCCTGACATTCCCTTGGGATAACCAAGGGAATGATGAAAATCCTTACCTTCATGAGTAAGTTTCTTAATACCTTTATTATTAATTACCAAGGAATGACCACGTAGCGGAGGCTAATATAGGACGAATGCTTATCCTACACGTGGACGGCTAGAACTAAAAAGAAAAAAGGAAAAGAAAAACAAAATAGAGGGATAAGAAGGAGGAAGAAGGGGACTTTTCTTCCTTCAGAAAGAGATCTCCCAATAAGAAAGAAATCTGGTGATCCAGCATCAACAGATTGGCGCGCCAGGAAGGGGACCATCGTCGGAGCAGTGAGAAATACATGTTCTACGGTTCCGCGAACATGAGCTCTAGATCTCTGGAAGAAGATCCCTCTGATTGGTCTGGGGGGCATCTTTCGCCTCCCAACCATGATCTCAAAACTCTTGGCCCTTTTGAGCCGGTGAAATCAAACCCTCCGGTTCCTTCTTCGCCGCTGCCAGCTCCGACTATTCCTCAAGATCCACTGTTGATCCTCACCCAACAAGTTCAAACTCTTGTTGGAATGGTTCAACAGATGCAAGAGCAGCATTCTAGAGGAGCCCAACAACGACGCGAGCCGCCTCTGTTGCTTAGGTCGGCTACTCCTGTCAGCCGACAATCAGCTCGAGGGAGATCCCCTCCGACAAAGCCTCTCCGCCCTTATTCCTTCGGAAGGTGGCGCTCTCAAAGCTCTCGCGACGACTCGCACTCTTTATCCCATTCCCCTAGCAGCCCACCTGCCGGGCGACGACGGGGGAAGGAACCTTATATAGAGCACCGCCGGTGGCGCCGTCAGTCTCCTTTCAGTTCTCCTGAACCAGCCAAAGGACGTATGACTGATAGAATGGAGAAGCGTCTTGAAGAGCAAGATCACAGACTGGAAGAACTCAGTCAAAGGATCAATAATCAGCTGGGGTCGGATTACGACACCCGCCCTCCTCTTACTCGGCGGGTTATGGAAGAACCCATTCCAAGGAGATTCCGATTTCCTCAATTGGACCCCTATGACGGTACCACTGACCCCCTAGATCACCTGGAGAGTTATAAAGCTATCATGCAGGTCCAAGGAGCGACGGATGCCCTCTTGTGCGTTGCCTTCCCGACCACCCTCCGTAAGGCGGCCCGTGTTTGTATTCTCGTTTGCCCTCACGCAGTGTTGATTCTTTTCGGCAACTGGAGAGATCTTTTTGGCTCATTTCGACGCTTGTCGAAAAATTCCTCGAGTGGCAGACAACTTATTCTCCGTGCAGCAGCAAGAAGGAGAATCTTTGAAAGACTTTATAACCCGTTTCAAGGTGGCGGCCCTAGAAGTCTATCATCTTGAAGATGCTGTAGCCACTCTAGCCCTAAAACGGGACTCCGTCCCTCCCGTTTTACTTATTCCCTGGATAAAAGACCCCCTTCTTCTTATGCTGATCTCCTGAGCCGTGCGCAGAAGTATATCTGCGCCGACGAAGCTGATTCATCCAGGAGGGTGCGCAAGGGAGAACTGGCAAAAGACCCGCTCGCCCAGAGGTGAACGGACCTCCTTCTAAGAAGCCCGAACCCTTGCGCCAACCAATTGACCGCCGCAAGAGCCAGACTCTCAGAGAGGACCATCTCACACCCCTCTTAGTCCCCCGGGCTCACATCCTCATGGAAATTGAAAACGAGCCTTATTTACGGCGTCCGCCCCCGTTGAAGAAGGGCACCGCCCGTGACAGAAGCCGATATTGCCGTTTCCATAGGGATTACGGCCACGACACTGAAGAATGTCGGAACTTGAAGCAAGCCATCGAAGAACTAATCCAGAGGGGATACCTTGGGCAATACATCCAGAAGAAAGAAGCTCCTCCCATACCAGCTTTGATGGGACCTCCTCCCGCTCAAGCTAACATTGATAACACCCAACTGAACGGATGGTGGGCATGATTTCCGTGGAAGAACCTCATCTTCTAAGAGACCAAGGGGAGGGGAAGGACTAGATGATGTAATCCCTTCTGGGGGAGATAGCGGGGGTAATGTTGTAAAAGATGATAGCGTCGTTGTTTCGATGACGATCGCTAGGCATCCTGTAAAAAGATCTTAATCGACAGTGGGAGCTCCGCTAATGTGCTTACTTATGATGCTTTTCTTCGGATGAGTTTATCTCTGGATTCTCTTCGACCCGTAGCCGTCCCTCTAGTTGGTTTCACTGGAGACTCTATACGAGTGGAGGGCGAAGTTACTTTACCGGCCACGGCAGGATCACCGCCATGTCAAAGCACGGTAATGCTGGATTTTCTGGTAGTTCGGGTCCCCCTGGCTTACAACGCCATTCTTGGCCGCCCCGGCTTGAATACACTTAGATGCAGTTATATCTACCAAGCGCCTATTGGTGCAGTTCCCTACCAACCAAGGAGTTGGTGTGATGCATGGAGAGGTAGACTCGGTTAGACCCTGCTATCATTTAGCCCCTAGTCCCCAGGTGGTTAAAGTTCCTCCGGTTGCCGAGTCGTTTGACCCTAGAGAAGTCGAGCGGAGAGGAGAGCCAGCGGAGCTTCTGATATCTTACCCCCTGGGAGATGATCCCACTAAGATCGTGCAAATCGGTGAGCTCCTCTTCCCGAAGTCCGGGATCAGCTCCTAGCCTTCTTATCAGCGAATGCAGATGTCTTCGCCTGGAAAGTGACGGACATGGTCGGGATTCCTCCGGAGGTGATTATTCATCAACTTAATATCAACCCAAGCTGCCGCCTGTCGCCAGAAGAAAAGGAGTTTCGCCTCTGAGCGGCAGAAGGTCATTGACGAGGAGGTAGACAAATTGCTCATGGCCGGTCATATTCGGGAGGCACAATATCCTGATTGGCTAGCCAATGTGGTCATGGTCCGGAAAGCTAGCGGAGGATGGAGAATATGCATCGACTACACCGATCTTAACAAAGCTTGTCCTAAGGACAGTTTTCCGTTGCCACGGATCGACCAGTTAGTGGATTCAACTTCTGGTTATGAACTCCTTAGCTTCATGGATGCCTTCTCGGGTATAATCAGATAAAATTGGACCCCTCAGATGAAGAGCATACTTCTTTTATCACCGAGAAGGGCATTTATTGTTATAAAGTAATGCCCTTCGGGTTGAAGAATGCAGGAGCTACCTATCAGAGGCTGATGAACAAAGTTTTTAAAGACCAGCTCGGCCGCAACATGGAAGTATATGTAGATGATATGTTGACAAAAGCACCTGTGCCACTGACCATGTCGCCGACCTGCAGGAGACTTTCCACAACCTCCGGCTCCATAGAATAAAGCTCAACCCACGCAAATGTGCATTTGGAGTTACTGCAGGGAAATTCTTGGGTTTCTTAGTTACCCGGCGGGGGATTGAAGCAAACCCAGAGAAAATTCAGGCCATTCTCAGTATGAGACGGCCTATGTGTAAGAAAGAGGTGCAACAACTCACCGGAGGATAGCAGCATTAAGCCGATTTTTGTCAAGATCAGCCGAGAGGTGTTACCTTTCTTCAAGGTCTTGCGTAAAGCGATGGCTTTGAGTGGACGGAAGACTGTCAACAAGCTTTTGAAGAACTTAAGGAGTTCTTGTCCACACCGCCCCTGTTGTCTAAACCGGAAGAAGGAGAAAGCTCTTCCTCTATCTTGCGGCTTCCTCAGAAGCCGTTAGTTCCGTTCTGGTGCGTGTCGGCGACCATGCCATTCAAAGACCTGTATATTATACCAGCAAAGTACTTCATGGTGCAGAAGAGAGGTATTCCAAAACGGAGAAAGTCATTTTTGCTTTATTCGTTTCTGCCGACGACTCAGACCCTACTTTCAAGCCCATCCTATAGTCGTCCTCACTGATCAACCTCTCAGAGCCATTTTGTCACGACCAGATACTTCTGGCCGGTTAGCCAAGTGGGCCATCAAATTAGGGGAATTCGACTTATCATTTCAGCCCAGAGCATCTTTGAAATCCCAGGTCTTGGCTGATTTCCTAGTAGAATGCACCTGGTCTGAGGAGCATCAAGAAGAACTCCCCCGGATCCTTTTAGATGCTGATAAGGAGGATGATAAAGCATGGGTCCTCCACGTCGATGGAGCCTCTAACTCACAGGGGAGCGGAGCTGGTCTCATTCTCGCTAGCCCAGAAGGCGTGTGCTAGAGTATGCTCTTCGTTTCCTCTTTGAAGCCACCAACAATCAAGCTGAATATGAAGCTTTGCTGACCGGAATCAAACTAGCGCATGGGATGGGAATCAAGAATCTCCGAGCTTTCACTGACTCGCAGCTTATTTCCGCCCAGGTGGCAGGGGAGTATGAAGCTCGGGACCCTATCATGTCCCAATATCTGAACAAGGTCAAACTATTAATTCCCTTGTTAGATCACTTCACCATTAGCTATATACCCAGAGGTGAAAATGCTAGGGCTGATATGTTAGCCCGACTTGCTACCTCAGTGGATAGCGCCATGGGCAAAACCTACATCGAGTACCTGGAAACACCTAGTATCGAAGCTGTTGAAGAAGCTTTGCCCATTATCCAAGAAGAAACCTGGATGGAATCCTATATCCGGTATTTGAAGGACGGCGTTCTCCCAGTTGTCATGAGGAAGCTAAGCTGCTTAAGCGGAGGGCTTCTAAATTTGTGCTGCTAGAAGGCCAACTCTACAAGAAATCCTTCTCTCAGCCTCTCCTCAAATGTGTTAATTCGGTCGATGCGGATTATATCCTTAGAGAAATTCATGAAGGCATCTGTGGGAATCACTCAGGAGGCCGATCTCTAGCACGCAAGGCCCTCCGACAAGGATATTATTGGCTCACCATGCAAGAGGATGCAACCGAACTAGTGAAAAGATGTGATCAATGCCAACGGTACGCCTACATTCAGCGGCAACCATCTTCCCAGTTAAACTCTCTTTCTGCTCCCTGGCCTTTCGCTCAGTGGGGCATGGACATCCTCGGCCCTTTCCCTCCGGCGTCAGGACAGCGAAAATTCCTACTAGTCGCCGTCGATTATTTTACTAAATGGGTCGAAGCTGAAGCACTCGCCAAGATTACTGAAGCCAAGGTCAAAGCCTTTTTCTGGAAAGCCATTATTTGTCGATACGGCATACCACATACTCTTATCACTGATAATGGCCGACAGTTCGACAACAACACCTTCCGGACTTTTTGTACCGATCTCGGCATCATGCAACGATTCACCTCCGTCGGCCATCCACAATCTAATGGAGAGGCTGAGGTTACAAATCGCATGATATTGCGGGGACTAAGGACCAGACTGGATACGTCCAAAGGAAGGTGGGTAGAAGAGCTCCCGAGTGTACTCTGGGCATACCACACAACTCCCAGGACACCAACAGGAGAAACGCCATTCAATCTGGTTTTCGGTTCTGAAGCTGTTATTCCCGTCGAAATTGGCTTACCAAGTGGTCGAGTGGAATCATATGACGAAGCGGACAACCTCCCTAATTTAAGAGCCAATCTTGACCTCATTGATGAAGCAAGAGATCGAGCTCGAATTAAGATGGCGGCCTACCAGCAGCAGGTGGCGAGGTATTATAATACCCGCGTCCGCTCGAAGAGCTTCCGTCAGGGAGATTTGGTTCTGAGAAAGCTTCGGTGTCCAAACCAACGGAAGGGGGCAAATTGTCTCCAAACTGGGAAGGGCCCTACCAGATAGGAGAAGTCCTTCACCGTGGAGCATACCGACTTGAAGATCTAAATGGACAACTAATCCCCCGAACGTGGAACGCAGATAATCTTCGGCCATACTACCAGTAATGTAATGTATTTACCAAATATTAATAAGCTTACATATTTGAAGCATATTTTGTAGATGATTATTCAAGGCGGCTCGCGGCCCTACAGTCCAAAGGACACCCCCAGGCCGGTATAACCTACCCCTGAGGAGGTTCAAGTCCATGACTTAAGCGGCCCCGAATCACGTTCTCCAACGGATAGGCGGCTCGGCGGCCCTACAGTCCAAAGGACACCCCCAGGCCGGTATAACCTACCCCTGAGGAGGTTCAAGTCCATGACTTAAGCGGCCCCGAATCACGTTCTCCAACGGATAGGCGGCTCGGCGGCCCTACAGTCCAAAGGACACCCCCAGGCCGGTATAACCTACCCCTGAGGAGGTTCAAGTCCATGACTTAAGCGGCCCCGAATCACGTTCTCCAACGGATAGGCGGCTCGGCGGCCCTACAGTCCAAAGGACACCCCCAGGCCGGTATAACCTACCCCTGAGGAGGTTCAAGTCCATGACTTAAGCGGCCCCGAATCACGTTCTCCAACGGATAGGCGGCTCGGGCCCTACAGTCCAAAGGACACCCCCAGGCCGGTATAACTTACTCCTGGGGAGTTTCTTAACTCAAGCAGCCTCGACTTAAACGGTTTTGAGTCACGCCCGTAGGCAGATACTCGTTACTCTCAAAGTACAACTCTGCAAAAGCGCCAAATGGCCCCACCATCCTAAGGGCATCGTGCCTCCTTGAATCTAAGATTAGCTCCCCCGCGGGAGCCCCTAAACTACCTTATCGAAGTTCTAGGACTTACATCCTGATATATCACGCCAGAAGGCGACCCCGAGATTCGGATTTAATGCCAACTCGTGGACGGATCTCCTAATCCATAAATAGGAATCAAGAACCAAGCGGATGAAGTATTAAGTAACATCAAATAAACAAAAGTGGCATCTGCTCATTCAAAGTCAATTCACTATAAAACTTTATAAGGTATCGTCAATAAACTGATATTAGTTACAAAAAGAAGTCCTTTAAAGGACCAAGTCAAGAACAAAAAGCTAAGCTAAAAGCAAGATAAACCTAGACATCCTCTATCAGTCTTCGGGATATTCCTTCTCAGTGATTGGATCAGAAGCCGGCTCCTCAGATGGGCGTCTCTACAGGGAATCTTTGGTCGTCACCACTCCATCCGCCACGTCTTCGACCTCCATATCAGATGTTTCTTCGTCATCCGCAGGTCGAAAACGTTCAAGGTTTTCTAAGTTAAAGTGTCGGGCTAACCTCCGTTTACACCTTTCAAAACCCTGAATAAAGCGTCCAAGGCGGCCTCCTGGAGCTCCGACACAAAGTCCGAAGAGCCCTTGTACTCCTTGATAGCCTCCCGGACTTTGGCTTCGGCGCGGCCACCTTTTCTTGGACTTCAGCTTCGGCCGCGGCCACCTTTTCTTGAGCTTTGGCCTCGGCCGCAGCTATCCTTTCCTGGACCTCCATCATCATGTTGCGACCTTGTCCAGAGCTTCTTTAGCGTCTTTCTCGGCTAGAACCAATTTTTCTACAGCATCGCGAGCCGCAGCTTCCGCGTTATCTGCTCGGTTTTCAGTATGTTCTAGCCTGAGAGTGGTTTCCTTCAACCTTTCTTCTGTTGGCAGCAATTTCGCCCGAACCTCGGATAATTGGGCGTCTAAGCTCCGCAGCTCCTTTTCCGCCCTTCCCCGCCAGATCCGATAATCCTCCTGGATGACCCGAAGGTCATGTAGTGCTTTTGACTCTCGGGCCTTCGTCTCCACCAATTCTTTGTCTAGACTCGCACTGCGAGACTTGGCCTTGTTTAGGTCTTCGCGCAGCACAAAAAGGCCATTAGACATCTGCAAAAACACATTCGGTGAATACCCAAACTCAATAATCACAAAAGGAAAAGGTCGTAGCTCTACCTGAAGCGCGGCTGTAAACATAGTGTCAAATGACTCCTCTTGTGACACCCTTCCTCATTTTTCCTGAAACCTGGGCAGGATCGAAAGTTTGAGAATTGTCTCCGATAGCAACTTTTATATCCAGCACCCAGGTTAGGCGGTTGAGAAGGTAGATGGACTTCTCAAGGCATCTGAGGGAGCGGGAGCAAGGACGCCTGCTTCCTTTGACGATGACGGGCCTGGCAAATCAATTTCAACTGCTTCCACGCTCCCTACAGATCCCCCGGCGCCCTTAGTGAAAGATGGGGCGACAGCCGGAAGCCCCCCTCTACGGGATCTCCTATCGGGATCCCCTTTGGAGGACTTATCTCTCCCTCGCTGTCCTCTATCAGGGTTGCTTCGGGAAGAGCCGCTGGAAGCTGGGCCTGATAACCCGATTCTGACTGACGGAGCCTCTTAGGTTCATTCCCTGCCGAGCCATGGTCGCTCCCTTCTCTCTTTCGAAGGCCCGATATCAATAAGTCTTGAGAAAACTTCATTGCTACAATATAGTGAGCATATGGTTAGCTAAAAGGAAGACACCAAATATGTTAGCTGCAAATATAACAATAAGAAAAAAGAAAAATTCTTCAGGGCTCACCGGGCGCTGCAGCCAGCGACACCGGCACGAACGCGATCTCCCGGAGATTATCCTCCGATAGCAATTCCTTACTGGGGGGAATGATGGTAGAAATCAGGGTGTTGAAAAGCTCACGGTCTCTCTCATCAACACTCGAGTTCTGGTTAGAACGGGTATCCGGAATACCCCAATCTACGCCCAGCCCCTCCAAGTGTGCGTAAAAAAATCGAGACTTCCACCCTTTAATTTTAGAAGGAAGATTAAGCCTAAGAACCCTTTTGGGCCTCGATGCGAAGCTCCACCACCCATCCCTAACTGGGTTTCTAATCCTATATAAAGCCCTAAATAAAGAAAGTCGAGCAGAAGCTCCATGAAAGGAACAAAGTACTAAAAATGAAAAAATAACACGAATAGAATTAGGGGTAAGCTGTGCAGGAATAAGGTGATACCTGTTCAATAAGTTTACGAAAAAAGGATGTAAGGGCAGTCGTAGACCGCCCTTGAAAAACTCTTCATACAATGCGACCTTTCCTGGTCGCGCTAGGGTGACCCTATCTTCGGGGAGGGGAACGGAGAGCCGAATGTCACTAGGGATCCCGAACTGAGCCCTAAGGTTCCTAAGGTCTTGAGAGGATGTAACAGAGGCAACATCTGCCGGCCTGGCCGATTTGGAAGCAATCGCGGGAAGTTCCTACCTCACGACTGGTAGACGAAGAGGAAACCCTAGGGGACTGGGATGACAACCTAGACGCAGGCTGCACGGACCGAGCAACAGGTTGGTCCCCACGGATAACTACCCCTCCGGGGCCTGTCGACGCTTGAAGATCTCCTCTCGGGAGGGCTCAACCATGGGGCCCTTACCTTTCCTATCTTGGGAAGGATCCATAGAGAGAAAGGGAGAAGAAGAAGTCGACTAACCTGGGCTTGAAGAGGTAAAATCGCAGAAAGATACACAAAATCAAAGATTAGGGAATGGAGGGGAAGGCCCCCCCCCCTTTTTTATATATCGGACGCGGCCTCGAGCACCGCAAAGACACGTGGTAGTCCCCCAGTGGAGTCGGACAAACGAAAAGACACTATCCTCTTAGAGATATGTGCTTCCTCTTTTCTTCCTTTTCTCGAAACGTCACTTATCATGCGCTGGATTTTTTTGAAATTCAAATTTTTCGCCCTTCTCCCTTGCACGTGCGCAACACACCTAAATACAAGGAACATGGGCGAGGGGGCATATGATATAGATAATAAATAAAGACAGTTAATAAATAATGCAGTTAGAAAATAAAGGGCCCCCAAAGTCTGGCTGGCCCCCAGTCCTGGGCGGCCCCCAGAGTCTGGGCGGCCCCCAGGTCTGGGCGGCCCCCCAATCCCGGGCGGCCTCCAGACTCTGGGCGGCCCCCAGTCCTGGGCGGCCCTCAGAGTCTGGTCGCCCCTAGTCCCGGCGGCCCCCAGGGTCTGGGCGGCCCCCAATCCCGGGCGGCCCCCAGTCCTGGGCGGCCCCCAGTCTGGGCGCCCTCAGTCCTGGGCGGCCCCAGGTCTGGGCGGCCCCCAATCCCGGCGGCCTCCTCTGGGCGGCCCCCAGTCCTGGGCGGCCCCAGAGTCTGGGCGACCCTAGTCCGGCGGCCCCCAGGTCTGGGCGGCCCCAGGGCGGCCCCCAGTCCTGGGCAGCCCCCAGAGTCTGGGCGGCCCTCAGTCCTGGGCAGCCCCTAGGGTTTGGGCGGCCCCCGGGCGGCCCCCAGTCCTGGGCGGCCCCCATAGTCCCCCTAGTCCTGGACGACCCCCAAAGTCTGGTCGGCCCAGGGGCGGCCCCCAGGGTCTGGGCGGCCCCCAGTCCTGGGCGGCCCCCAGAGTCTGGGCGGCCCTCAATCCTGGGCGGCCCCCAGAGTCTGGGCGGCCCCTAGTCCTGGACGACCCCCAAAGTCTGGTCGGCCTCCAGGGGCGGCCCCCAGGGTCTGGGCGGCCCCCAGTCCTGGGCGGCCCCCAGAGTCTGGGCGGCCCTCAATCCTGGGCGGCCTAGTCCTGGCGGCCCCCAGAGTCTGGGCCCCCTAGTCCTGGATGGTCTGGTCGGCCTCCAGACTTTGTCTGGGCGCCCCCGGTCCTAGGCAGCCTCCTGGTCCTAGGTAGCTCCTAGACCTAGACGGCCCCCAATTTGAAAATGATTCTCGAATCAGAACCACTAAACAGGATAAACCGTCATATTCGGAACAGAAATCGAGAATCATTTAGCATCATAACGCTTTAAATGATTCGAATAAGACAAACACTGAAACACCGCCGTTTATCTAGAAAAAGGAAATACTGAACTCCTATTTTAGAGCCAGATACCTTTTCTCTGACTCTGACATCTAACCCTGACATTCCCTTGGGATAACCAAGGGAATGAGTAAGTTTCTTAATACCTTTATTATTAATTATCAAGGAATGACCACGTAGCGAATGCTTATCCTACACGTGGACGGCTAGAACTAAAAAAAAAAAAGGAAAAGAAAAACAAAATAGAGGGATAAGAAGGAGGAAGAAGGGAGGAAGAAGGGACTTTTCTTCCTTCAGAAAGAGATCTCCCAATAAGAAAGAAATCTGGTGATCCAGCATCAACACTTTTAACCAGAGTTTAAACCACCAAAACCATTCTTACTTCAAAAGGATTTTTTTTAATCCTTTTCTCTGGCTAGATTTTTCCTTTCCTTTCTTTGCTGGCACTTCTTACAGAATTAGCTTCATGCATTGACCAAAGCTGCTTTGACTCTTCATCTTCCAAATTAATTCCCAATTAATACCTTTCCGTTGCGTGAGATTTCTTCCGTGAAGACCTTCGCACGTCATGGTGGCATCGTGCGTTTTCCTTGGCCGAGCGCTCCACGCGGAACTCCCCCCGCAATGAGGATCTCGCTGCGGTTTCTGAGCGCTCCCCTATGTCACGAAGCCATGCACGGAAGCCTAGGATTTATCCCTCCTCCCACCATGCTTCTGGAACACCGGCGGGAGGAGAGAGAAGATAAAGAGATAAAGAGGAGTGTAATGAGAAAGAATTTCTGGGAGAAAAGAATCTGTTACCTATTCCTTTAAACCATAGCGACTAGAATACATCCACGAAGTGGGCCAGGCCCAGTGTAGTACCCGGTTCCCGGTTCATGTGAACCAGGTTCAGGACTTGGTCCTGTGCTGTCCGACGCTTCGCTCTCAGCGAAGCGCTTCGTTTTTCCGGACCCCTTTAACCGAAGCGTTGCGCAGGGGGATTAAATATGTGATAGAGGGGGGACTCCCTCCATCATCCTGGCGTCCGTTTCCATCAGGTAATCCCCTGGCCTCTAGAGAGAGAGAGAGAGAGAGAGGGAGACAGAGAGAGAGCGTGAGAGATAGAGAGAGCGCGAGAGACAGAGAGATGGGTTAGAGAGCGGCCGATCCTTGGTTCAGGCCCGGCGGTTTGCTCGCCGCCTCGCCGGGCCTGAGCTTCGGCCGGCGACCCCGCCGGCACCGGGGGAGGTGTCCGGCGGGGTGGTGGTGGACAGAGAGAAGAGAGAGAGGGCCAATCGGCGGGCCTAGCGGTGTGCTCGCCGCCTCGCCAAGCCTGAGCTCCGGCCTGTCGCCTCCACCGACGCCAGGCGTGCGTCCGGTGGAGGTCCGGCCGGCCAAGGTGGCCGGCCGTGCCGCCGGCACAGTGTCGTGCCGCGCAGTTGTGAAGGAGGAGATGAGAGAAATTGAAGGAGAGAGAGGGAGTTTGGTGGCCGGCCGCGGTGGCGGCCGGCTCTGGCCCGGCCACCGGCGGCCGGGCCGCCCTCAATTTGGCCGGCGGCGGCCCTGGCCGCCGGCGTGGAACCCATCCCCTGTTTCGGTGAAACAGGGGATCGGGGTTGTTTGGGATGAAATGGGCCGGCTGGGCCGGCCGGTTCAGGGCCTGTTGGGCCGTTCCTGGAGCCCTTTTGGGGAGGGATTTTGGGCCCTATATCGGGCCGAAAAATGAGAAATAATTATATGGCTAGAATCTGGGTTAATTCTAGTTTCTTGGGGTATTTTTACTTTCCCAATTGGGTGTGTATAGCGGGAGATATTCGAGCCCAAAGTTGGGCCCGTGAACTAGTCTGGGTAGAATTCTAAGGGTCATTTTAATATTCTTATTCTAATAAATTAATTGTGTAAAATGATCCTGTAGGTGCTCAGACATCTGACTAGCTGATATATACCTGTTGGATTGCGTACTGAGGTAAGTAAGCCAGTTATCAGTATTTAATAAATTATTTTATTCATTATATGAATATTTAAATTGTGAATTATATTGTGACATGAAGAATTGTTATGGATATTGGCTAAATTGTAAGTAGATGAATATTATGAATACATTGTTGTTTATGTGCTATGATTGAGAATGATTTCATATGTGGATGCTATGCATGAGAGATGCAGTTATTATGACATTGATGTGATATATTACATGCAATTGTTAAGTAAGTATAATCCACTGTTTATGCAATATAAAGATGTTATTGATATGTTAGTGCATGATGTGAGGTACTGTTATGTGTCGCCGCGGTTCTCCTTTATCATGTCATGCCACACACACATCTAGAGGATGTGTTCTGATGATTTATGCCACACACACATCTAGAGGATGTGTTCTGATGATTTATGCCACATACACGTCTAGAGGATGTGTTCTGTTTATTTATGCCATTCACACGTCTAGAGGATGTGTTCTGCTTGGTCCGAGATGGCATCACGCATCTAGAGGATGTGTTCTGAGTTACTATGAGGTGGCATCACACATCTAGAGGATGTGTTCTGCTTGGTTCGAGGTGGCATCACACATATAGAGTATGTGTTCTGGTGGTTTATGATATGGCGTGACCCTGGTATCTGGACCCTTTCAGTAGGGGGATGCTTGTTGGTACACCATTGGGATATTGCAGGGCCGTGGGACACATTTGCAGCTACCATTGAGGGTATAAACAGTGGGTTTACTTACATTGCATGTTTGAGTATTTGTGGAATGTTTAAGCATGCAAATCATTTATGTGCTTATAGATTGTTATGCTATGAATTGACTGTATAACGTGGCTTACTTATTGAGTGTAAGCTCATAAAAATCTTACAATGTTTTTGTCAGAGCCACGAGATTGAAGATGGATTGTTGGGGTGATGGATCTTCTATTAAATAAAACAAGACCCATTATTTTGTTGTAACCCCAGTATTACTTATGTGTAGGGCTTGATGCCCAAACTTTATTATTGTGGTGTGTAAGGGTTTGTAACCCAAAACTTTTAGTATTCAGTGATGAATTTGGCTTGGTTATATATATAATAGTGTTATGTGTGAAAAATTTTGTGACGCCTTGCGTGCCCGGCACGCGGCGGGTTGTCACCCTAGCCCGATATTTGGGTCTGGGGCGTGACAGCTTTAGTGGTATCAGAGCTCGGTTATGACCCTAGGGACACGGACATATTGACATGATAACACGTAGAGAACATATTTTGATGACATTATACTTAGAGAAACCTGACACTTTAGCTTATGATGATATTAACCACAACTAATTTAACAGGAAATAGATATGGCTCGCCGTTCTAGGAGCCAACAATATGAGGAAGACTCTCAGGCCGGTAATGCTGATCAGCCGGTGGGTCAAGGAACTACTGGAGGTACGGCCCCTGCCAACCCAGTAGGGACTGATCACCAGCGATTCCAGTCCGAGATGCTTCAAGCTCTCTCGGGTATGGCGCAGTCTATGCGGGACATGCAGCATCAGATCCAGCAGGCTTTGACCGCTCAGTCTGCACCCCCTTCTGCTCCGACTCAGCCTACCCTTCCTGTTCCGCAGTTGCAGCCAACCTTACCCACTCAATCAGCACCGCCGACCCAGTCTGCTTTATCTCAATCCTGGGTGGGGATCGGCCGCAGCTTTGCAGATTTCAAGAAGTTTGCCCCTGCTCCTTTCTCTGGTTCAAGCAACCCTATTGATGCTGAGAGATGGGTGCGAGATATGGAGAAGGCTTTTATGGCCCATGGTAGTCAGGAGATGGAGAGGATCAGATTTGCTACTTATCTTCTCCAAGGGGAGGCTTATGACTGGTGGTTAGTAGAGGAGCAGCGTCGGGGTGGTCAGACTATTTCTTGGGAGCAGTTTAAGGAGGCATTCTTCGACAAGTACTTTCCCAGGAGTATGCAGAGGCGGATGGAATCAGAATTTCTTAAGTTGGAGCAAAGGAATCTTTCGGTAGCCCAATATGAAGCTGAATTCACCAGGTTGGCCCGTTTTGCTCCAAGTATAGTATCTAACGAAATGGCCAAGATCACCCGATTCACGGAGGGACTTCGACCCAGACTGATGCAGGCGGTCAACGCATTTGAGCTTCACACTTACAGTGCCGTGGTAAATAAGGCCTTAATAATTGAGAGAGATATGAATACGGTTCAGAGGGATTGGGAGCAGCAGAAGAAGAGGAAAGGGCATAATTCTAGCCAACCCCCAGCTCAGCCAAGAAGAGAGGTGCACCCAGGCCCCAGGAGGACAACCGAATAGAGAGGCTCGCTGCTTTCGCTGTGGGAATTTCCACCCGGGGAGACCTTGCCGTGGAGTGTCTGGTGCCTGTTTCTCCTGTGGAAAGACTGACCATAAGATAGCCACATGTCCCCTTCGAAGAACCAGCAGCCATCTTCCAGTCAAGGGCAGCAGCAGCAGCAGCCCACCGAGGACTCAGGGAAGGGTCTTCGCTCTCACTCAGCAGGATGCTGCCGCTTCTAATTCTGTGGTGACAGGTATCAATATTTCACATCTAGCATTACATTCTTATCCTGTGCAATGCATTAATAATTAGTTAGACATTATATTCTTATTGTTAAAATGAAATTTCATTTACGTCCAGGAATGATTAAGATAGGCAATGATTATGCTCAGACTCTAATTGATCCGGGTGCCACGCATTCGTTTATATCTGACACCTACCTTGGCAAGAATGCATCATTGACACCTGAATCTCTAGACCATGAATTACACATTGCCTTTCCAAATGGTGATACTATGAAAGTTGATACTGTATGCAAATCCTGCTTGATTATCATTGAGGATAGGAAGCTGAATGCCAATCTTATTGTCCTTCCACTGAAATTCTTTGATGTTATCCTTGGCATGGATTGGTTAGCTTCCTATCATGCTTCTGTAGACTGTTTCAGGAAGATCGTCAACTTCAAAATTCCTTGTCAGCCCGAATTTAGTTTTACTGGTGGCCAGAAACTTCTAGCCTCAGTGTTTATTTCGGCACTACAGGCTGAAAAGTATCTGAGGAGTGGTGGCCAAGGATTTCTTGCTGTTATTAATGATCTTCAAAAGAAAGAGGCCAAGTTGGAGGATATTCCTATAGCTAGAGAATTCCCTGATGTCTTTCCGGATGAATTATCGGAGTTGCCCCCTGACCGGGAGGTTGAGTTCTCCATTGATTTGATTCCTGGAACTGGACCTATATCCAAGGCCCCTTATCGTATGGCCCCGGCTGAGCTAAAAGAGTTGAAGGACCAATTGCAGGAACTCCTAGATCGGGGATTTATCAGGCCTAGTGCTTCTCCTTGGGGTGCTCCAGTTCTATTTGTTAAGAAGAAGGATGGCAGTCTTCGGCTATGCATTGATTACCGGGAAATCAACAAGGTGACAGTGCGAAATAAGTACCCTTTGCCGAGGATTGATGACTTGTTTGACCAACTTCAAGGAGCCCGGGTATTCTCTAAGATTGATCTCAGGTCAGGTTATCATCAGCTTAAAGTCAAGGATGGGGATGTGCCTAAGACAGCTTTCAGATCTAGATATGGCCATTATGAGTTTTTGGTGATGCCGTTTGGTTTGACCAATGCCCCGGCAGCGTTCATGGATTTGATGAACAGAATATTTAGGCCATACTTGGATCAGTTTGTGGTTGTATTTATTGATGATATTTTGATCTATTCTAAGAGTCTCAGGGAGCATGAGGATCACTTGAGGATTGTGCTTCAGACTCTTCGGGAGAAGAAGCTTTATGCCAAGCTGCAGAAGTGTGAGTTTTGGTTGGACCAAGTAGCTTTCTTGGGTCACGTAATTTCTGCGGATGGCATTTCTGTGGACCCGAAGAAGATTGAAGCTATTATTAGCTGGAGCCGACCTTCCAATGTGGCTGAAGTCAGAAGCTTCTTGGGGCTAGCCGGGTATTATCGAAAATTTGTGGAAGACTTCTCTCGCATCGCTCTACCCCTAACTCGTTTAACCCAGAAACGAGTGAAGTTTGACTGGTCAGAGGAGTGTGAGGAAAGTTTTCAGGAGTTAAAGCAGCGTTTGGTGTCAGCTCCCATCCTTGTTCTTCCGACAGGATCTGAGGGTTTTACACTTTATACTGATGCCTCTCGGAAAGGATTGGGATGTGTCCTAATGCAGAATGGAAAGGTGATAGCCTATGCTTCCAGACAGCTGAAGCCTTATGAGCAGAACTATCCTACTCATGATCTGGAATTAGCTGCGGTGGTTTTTGCTTTGAAGATTTGGCGGCATTATCTCTATGGGGTGTCGTGTGATGTGTATACAGACCATAAGAGTCTAAAATATATCTTCACACAGAAGGAGCTCAATTTGAGGCAGAGGAGGTGGTTGGAACTTCTGAAGGACTATGATCTGAATCTACATTATCATCCAGGGAAGGCTAATGTTGTGGCTGATGCTTTGAGTAGGAAGACCTCTTCTGAGTTAGCTGCTATGCTTACCTCCCAGCCTCACATTCTGAAGGACCTCGAGAGGTGGGAGATTGGACTGAGAGTACAGCAGTCTGATGGACTTGTTGCTGCACTTATTCTTCAGCCGACTCTTGTTGACAGAATTAAGTCCTCCCAGATGGAAGATCCAGATCTTCAAAGAATTAAAGTTGCTGTTCAGTCAGGAGATCAGAGTGGATTTTATGTAATGGATGATGGATCCCTGAGATTTGAAGGCAGACTTTGTGTACCTAGCAATGAGGAGTTGAAAGCCGAGATTTTGAGGGAGGCTCACTACTCTCCCTATACTGTGCATCCTGGTGGTACTAAAATGTATAGAGACTTAAAGGAGAATTTTTGGTGGAAAGGGATGAAGAGGGATATTGCTCAGTTTGTGGCCAAGTGCTTAGTATGTCAGCGGTGAAGGCCGAGCATCAAAAACCTGCGGGACCTCTTCAATCTTTGATGATTCCTCAGTGGAAATGGGAAAAGATTACTATGGATTTTGTGACTGGTCTGCCCAAAACTCCCAGGAGTAATGATGCAGTTTGGGTTATTGTGGACAGACTGACAAAGTCAGCTCATTTCCTACCTTTCAGAGTTGGAGTCTCGAGTGACAGATTGGCTAGCTTGTATTTGGAGCAGATTGTGAGACTCCATGGTGTTCCTGTCTCTATTGTATCTGACCGGGATACCAGATTTGTATCACAGTTTTGGAAGAGTCTTCATAAAGCCTTGGGGACCAAATTGAACTTCAGTACGGCTTATCATCCCCAGTCTGACGGGCAGTCAGAGAGGACCATACAGATTCTAGAAGATATGTTGCGCGCCTGTGTAATGGACTTGGGTGGGGCTTGGGATAACCACTTATCTTTGGTGGAGTTTGCTTATAACAATAGTTATCAAGCCAGTATCCAGATGGCCCCATTTGAGGCTTTGTACGGTAGGAGGTGCAGATCTCCTTTATGTTGGGATGACGTAGGGGAAAGGAAATTGCTAGGCCCTGAGCTGATCCAGCAGACAGTTGACAAGGTGCATTTGATCAGGGAGCGTCTTCGTACAGCTCAGAGCAGGCAGAAGAGTTATGCTGACGTCAGAAGGAGAGAGTTAGAATTTCAGGTTGGGGATCATGTTTTCTTAAGGGTATCACCAACCAAGGATGTGATGAGATTCGGGGTTAGAGGAAAGCTTAGTCCACGCTATATTGGACCTTTTGAGATCTTGAGCAGAGTTGGGGAGGTTGCATACAGCTTAGCACTGCCTCCGATCTTATCTGGTGTTCACAATGTATTCCATGTATCTATGCTGAGGAAGTATGTTTCAGACCCCAGTCATGTTATAGCTTATGAGCCTATTCAGTTGAGGAAGGATTTATCATATGAGGAACATCCTGTGCGTATCGTGGACCGCAAGGATCAGATTCTGAGGCGGCGTACCATCCCTTATGTCAAAGTTCAGTGGAATAATCACTCTGAGAGGGAGGCTACTTGGGAGCTGGAGGAAGAAATTAAAAAAGTATCCACAATTATTTGAAGGTAATTTATCTATCTAAGATTGTTGACTTTGATTGATTTATAGTATATCAATTTCGAGGCCAAAATTTTTATAAGGAGGGGAGGATGTAGTACCCGGTTCCCGGTTCATGTGAACCAGGTTCAGGACTTGGTCCTGTGCTGTCCGACGCTTCGCTCTCAGCGAAGCGCTTCGTTTTCCCGGACCCCTTAAACCGAAGCGTTGCGCAGGGGATTAAATATGTGAGGGGGGACTCCCTCCATCATCCTGGCATCCGTTTCCTCAGGTAATCCCCTGGCCTCTAGAGAGAGAGAGAGAGAGAGAGAGAGAGAGAGAGAGAGAGAGACAGAGAGAGAGAGAGAGAGAAGCGGCGATCCTTGGTTCAGGCCCGGCGGCGTGCTCGCCGCCTCGCCGGGCCTGAGCTTCGGCCGGCGACCCCGCCGGCACCGGGGGAGGTGTCCGGCGGGGTGGTGGTGGAGAGAGAGAAGAGAGAGAGGGCCAATCGGCCCTTCTCTCGTGCGGTGGCGGAAGCCGGGTTGGTTCGGGCCCGGCGGCGTGCTCGCCGCCTCGCCGGGCCTGAGCTCCGGCCTGTCGCCTCCACCGGCGCCGGGCGTGCGTCCGGTGGAGGTCCGGCCGGCCAAGGTGGCCGGCCGTGCCGCCGGCACAGTACGTGCCGCGCGGATGTGAGAGAGAAAAAGAGAGAAATTGAGAGAGAGAGGAGGGGATTGGTGGCCGGCCGCGGCGGCCGGCTCTGGCCCGGCCACCGGCGGCCGGGCCGCCCTCAATTTGGCCGGCGGCGGCCCTGGCCGCCGGCGAGGTCCCATCCCCTGTTCGGTGAAACAGGGGATCGGGTGGGTTGGGATGAACTGGGCCGGCTGGGCCGGCCGGTTCAGGGCCTTTTGGGCCGTGCAGCGGATTTTGGGGGGTTTTTGGGCCCCGTAACGGGCCGGGATTAGCAAAATAATTATATGGCTAGAATCTGGGTTAATTCTAGTTTCTTGGGGTATTTTTACTTCCCCAATTGGGTGTGTATAGTGGGAGATATTCGAGCCCAAAGTTGGGCCCGTGAACTAGTCTGGGTAGAATTCTAAGGGTCATTTTAATATTCTTATTCTAATAAATTAATTGTGTAAAATGATCCTGTAGGTGCTCAGACATCTGACTAGCTGATATATACCTGTTGGATTGCGTACTGAGGTAAGTAAGCAGTTATCAGTATTTAATAAATTATTTTATTCATTATATGAATTTTAAATTGTGAATTATATTGTGACATGAAGAATTGTTATGGCTAAATTGTAAGTAGATGATACATTGTTGTTTATGTGCTATGATTGAGAATGATTTCATATGTGGATGCTATGCATGAGAGATGCAGTTATTATGACATTGATGTGATATATTACATGCAATTGTTAAGTAAGTATAATCCACTGTTTATGCAATATAAGATGTTATTGATATGTTAGTGCATGATGTGAGGTACTGTTATGTGTCGCCGCGGTTCTCCTTTATCATGTCATACCACACACACATCTAGAGGATGTGTTCTGATGATTTATGCCACACACATCTAGAGGATGTGTTCTGATGATTTATGCCACATACACGTCTAGAGGATGTGTTCTGTTTATTTATGCCATTCACACGTCTAGAGGATGTGTTCTGCTTGGGTTCGAGATGGCATCACGCATCTAGAGGATGTGTTCTGAGTTACTATGAGGTGGCATCACACATCTAGAGGATGTGTTCTGCTTGGTTCGAGGTGGCATCACACATATAGAGTATGTGTTCTGGTGGATTATGATATGGCGTGACCCTGGTATCTGGACCCTTTCAGTAGGGGGATGCTTGTTGGTACACTATTGAGATATTGCAGGGCCGTGGGTCACATTTACAGCTACCATTGAGGGTATAAACAGTGGGTTTACTTACATTGCATGTTTGAGTATTTGTGGAATGTTTAAGCATGCAAATCATTTATGTGCTTATAGATTGTTATGCTATGATTTGACTGTATAACGTGGCTTACTTATTGAGTGTAAGCTCATAAAAATCTTACAATGTTTTTGTCAGAGCCACGAGATTGAAGATGGATGTTGGGGTGATGGATCTTCTATTAAATAAAACAAGACCATTATTTTGTTGTAACCCCAGTATTACTTATGTGTAGGGCTTGATGCCCAAACTTTATTATTGTGGTGTGTAAGGGTTTGTAACCCAAAACTTTTAGTATTCAGTGATGAATTTGACTTGGTTATATATATAATAGTGTTATGTGTGAAAATTTTTGTGATGCCTTGCGTGCCCGGCATACGGCGGGTTGTCACCCTAGCCCAATATTTGGGTCTGGGGCATGACACCCAGACTCAACAAAAACTCTCATGGACTAACCCAATGAGATTAAACTAATCCCCAAGCCCATGTACACCCATGACTTAATTAATCTCAACCTTTGGACTAAAACCCAGCCCAATACAAGTTAGCCCCCTGTGCCTTGATAGCACCACACCAGGCCCAACAATCTCTACCTTAGTGCTTTCAAGGCCTTAGCACGTCCGCCGTATCCATCAGCTGCAATCCCTACGAAAGCTGTCCCGTAAAAAAACCTTAGTCAATGTATTGCTGGGTTTTCCTTGGTATGTACCTTCATCAGCTCCACTCCACCTTCTTCCACCAGCTCTTTGTAGTCGAAGCCTTCTTCCTGAAAGTATCCTCTGGCCACTAGTCCTGCCTTGTACCTGATACCTCCTTGCTCTAAATGCCTTTTCTTGCGCTGATAAACCCATTTGCAATCAATGGATTTCTTTCCTTGTGGCAGCTAGACCACCTGCCACGTGCCAGTCCTGTAGAGAGACTGCATCTCCTGCCATATTCTGAACCCACCTATCTCTGTCCTGGCTGTCCTGGCTCACCACAGTCTCCTCTAGGTGTAAGAGTCTCCATTCATTGTTACCAAAGCATATGACAATGAATCCTCGAAGCCGTATCGAATTGGTGGCGCACGTTTCTCCTGGGCCTATGCAGTGCGATCCCAGTATCAGTCCCCTGCTCAGCTACATCCTTCTGAGTCCTCTGCTCAGCTGCATCCTGCTGAACTTCCTGGCTTTTGACTCCTCTGTCAGTCTTCTCCACCTGAATCTCAAATCCTCCTGGTCCACTAACAAATGGCACAACTGTGTAGGAGGTCATCTGACTAGTGTTATCGTGTTTCACCTCCTGTAGTCCCTGCTGTGCATCTGTACCATTTCTTCTTTGAAGAATCGAGCTCTCATCGAAGGTCACATCCCTGATGATGACAACCTTTTTCTCCAAGGGATCCCACAGCCGATACCCCTTGATTCTATGCGGGTAGCCCAAGAACACCATCTTCTTAGACCTGGCATCCAACTTACTCCGCTCCCCAGCACCAACATGCACATATGCCGTGCATCCAAACATCGTCAGATGGTTCAGGCTTATCTTTCCTCCAGACCATATCTCCTCCGGAATGCCTCCATCCAACCTAGTGTGCAGTGACCGATTGACCAAGTAGCTAGCTGCACCTACTGCATCAACCCAGAACATCTTTGGAAGCCCTGCCTGCAACCTCAAGCACCTTACTTTTTTCAATAGTATTCTGTTTATCCTCTCAGCCACCCCTTCCTGTTGAGAAGTTTTCATAACTGAGAAGTGCCTTTTGATGCCCCACTCCTTAAGAAATCTCTGAAACTTTCTGCTGGTGTATTCCCCGCCACTGTCTGACCTCAGATACTTCACACTCCTACCCTGCTCCTTCTTCACCTCAGCCTTCCAGATTCTGAACTTGGTGAAGACCTCCGATTTCTCCTTCATGAAATAGATCCACTGCTTTCCTGAAAAATCATCTATCAAGGTAAAGAAGTATCTGGCCCCATTCCTTGCAGAAACCGGGGCTGGTCCTTAGAAATCCATGTGTACTAACTCCAGGGGTTTTGCAGTCCTAGCTGTGCAGACCAAGAACTGCACACTCCTCTGCTTCCTCATCTGACATAGCTCACAGATCTCTATGACTCCACCACTCAGGTTCGGAAGTAGTCCTCTCTTGCTCAGTTCTTTCATCCTCCTATCTCCCATGTGGCCTAGGCGGTAATGCCACATCCTGTACACATCCCAAGAATCCTGTTCCATAGCTGCTGCCTCAGATTTTTTGTCACCACAGAGCCCTCCAACCTGTATAAGTTGTTCTCCAGCCTTCTCCTTCTAATCACCATCATAGCTCCATTGGAGATGTTCAGAACTTCACTCCTGGTATGACTGCTGAAGCTATATCCAGTCTGCTCCAAGTATCCCAGTGACACCAGATTCTTCTTGAGTTCTGGGACATGCTTCATGCTGGTAAGAGTGCGCACCATGCCATCAAACATCCTCACCCTCACTGTGCCAATCCCTGCCACCTTGCAAGGGTGATCATCTCCAAGAGTCACACACCCTCATCAACCTCTGTGTAAGTACTGAACCACGATCGGTTGGGAGTGTAATTATGAGAACAAGCTGAATCTAAGGTCCACATCTCTGTGCTGTGACTGTGACCATCTGATACCACCAAGAGATCATCCTTCACCTCCTGGCATGCAACTGTGCTTACAGATTCAGATCCTCCCTTTTCTTCATTTTTTAACTTAGGACAATCCCTTTTAAAATGTCCTACCTCACCATACTTGTAGCACTTAGCCTTTCTGGACTGTAACTGTCCCCTAGGCCTGCTCCTATCCCTGCCTCTGTCTGACCTTTCCCCAATTGATAGACCCTCCTGGGGAACAGCTTCTTTGGTCATCCTCTTCCTTTGCTCATTCGTCCGAAGCACCGAGACAATATCTTCATAAAACAATGTCTCCTTCCTGTAGAGAAGCATCATGACCAATGAGTCATGTGATATGGGTAGCGAACACAATAGCAAAAGTGCCTTATCTTCCTCCTCCATCTTGACCCCAACATTCAGCAATTCATTGCTCACCTGGTCGAACACCTGGATGTGGCCCAGCACATCTCCACCATCTGACATCCGAAGGCTGTAGAGGCGCTTCTTCAACATCAACTTGTTGCACATGTTCTCCCCATGTATAGGGATTGCAACTTCGACCAGAGTCCCTTCGGGATCTTCTCTTCCAGCACTGAATAAAGGACTGAATCTGCAAGACATCCCCTGACCGCTGAACATGCCTTCTTCTCCAACAACATCCACTGCTTATCTGTCATCCCATCTGGTCTTTCCTCTAAAGCCAGATCTAAACCCAGTTGCACAAGAAGATCCTCTACCCGAACTTTCTACATGGAGAAACTTCCCTTCCCATCAAACTTTTCAAAATCTATTTTTATGCTACTACCCATGGCTCGATCTCAACCAAAATAAAAATAGCACAAAAATAAATTTAGAAAATTAAGAAGTACCTTGATGGACCTTGTTGAAATTGTTTCAACCCTTGAAGATCCCCAAATTCAGTCCTTTAATATCTCCGAACAACTTCTTGTTGTTTCTGAACTAACCAGGCTCGTTCTTGAACCAGGCTATAAGATCTCCAAACAACTACTTCTTGTTTCTGATTTCTGAACCAGGCTCTGATATCACTTATTGGGGTTTAGTCCCTGTTGAACAGTAGTAGAATTCCTCTTTGAACAAGAACCAAGGATATCTAATCATGTTACCAACGACCAAAGGATTTTTTTTAATCCTTTTCCCTGGCTAGATTTTCCCTTTTCTTTCTTTGCTGGCACTTCTCACGGAATTAGCTTCATGCGTTGACCAAAGCTGCTTTGACTCTTCATCTTCCAAATTAATTCCCAATTAATACCTTTCTGTTGCGTGAGATTTCTTCCGTGAAGACCTTCGCACGTCATGGTGGCTTCGTGCGTTTTCCTTGGCCGAGCGCTCCATGCGCGGAAGCCCCCCACGCGATGAGGATCTAGCTACGGTTTCTGAGCGCTGCGGTTTCTGAGCGCTCCCCTATGTCACGAAGCCATGCACAGAAACCTGGGATTTATCCCCCGTGCTTATGGAACACCGGCGGGAGGGGAGAAGAAGAAGGGACAGGGAGGAGAAGATAGGGCTAGAAAGAATTTTTAGAAGAAAAGAATCTGTTCTCTATTCCTTCGAACCCTAGCAATTAGAGTTTAAATACATCCACAAAGTGGGCCAGGCTCAAACTCAATAAAATTCCTATGCAACCAATGAGATAAAACTAATTTCCAAGTCCATGTACATCCATGACTTGATTTAATCTTAACCCATACTAAAATCCAGCCAATACAAGTTAGCCCCCTGGGCCTTTATAGTACCACACCAGGCCCAACAGCCTAATGGTTGACTAATGGTTGACCATATATAGCCTAGGAGTAATTTTGAGAAGGAAAAACCTTGATAATGAACATTGAAAGTAAAAAACTCAGGACATGAATTGGATCAAGGAGTGTAACAATGAAATATTGTAGCCACCCGAAGAGCATACTGAAGGCAGAAGGCCCCAGTGATTTAGAGGGAGCAAACTCTAGCTTATGGAGTAGCTCATGAAGGAAGTGGAAAAAAATTGGGGAGGGAACAGGAGGAAGTGAAGTCATAGGAGATTCAGAAAAACCTATCGAAAAAATGTACCCAGCAAATCAAAGGGAGGAACTTAGATGGCTCACCATAAGCTAGCGAAGTACAGCATGCCAACCTTGAATGCACCCTATTAATCAAAAGCAGTGGAATGACATAAAGTGATCCTAAGGTAGTGTTTGATAGAAAAAATACTATTTCTGAATAAGTGTACAAGATAAAGTTTATCTATGGGATATCCTTAGGGAAATTCCCTGACTATCCCATGGATCATATCAAATGCAAAAAGATAAATAGCCGGGATAGCTTTTTCTTATCCCCTGTGATTGTATTTGATTGAAGGGATAGAAGAGGATATTCCTCAAAAAATTGATTTAAACCCCAAACTACCCTTACAATTTTTAACACAACAATTGATTTGGACCGTTTAATTTCAGATCAAACGGTCCAGATCAATCCGGATCGAACGGCCCAAACAATACCTAGCAAACAACACCTTTTCAATAAACTCCAGATCAAGAAAAGGAATATTGCTTTTCAATCATATATTGAAGAAGTGAGACTTGTTCTGGTGCTCGGAGTTGGGAGGGGTTCATCTGCTTCACGGTAAACAACATTTGGACAAACAAAATATGAATGAACAAATTATGGAAAATCCAGAAATTGAATTTACTGTATCAAAGGAGGACCAATAGGTCCAAGCTGGCATCAGGTTAGCAAATTTCTTCTTCATGTCAGGCCCTAACAACTCAAATGAAGAAACGTAAAATTTAATAAAAAACCATTGATTTTATGATAAGAAAGGATATGATGGTACAATAACAGCATTCAATTCTGACTGCTTCTAATTTTAAATTCAATTTTAAATAGAAAAACTGCCTTCAAACACATAAGGAGCCCATATGCCACAAGTCCAATTCATAAGTTCAAAAGCGACAAGTCCAATTCATCAATGCATATCTGAAAGAAACATTTGCAGTCACTCTATGGCCACCTTTGTAATATTAGGTTCCCAGAAACATAGGGTAAAATCCAAGTGTTGCTCCACTTCATCGAATCACTAACTTTCAGAGAAAGGATAATTATAATCCATCCACGTCAATCAGATGGGATAATTAGTAATGCAATACAATTTCACCATAATTCCTTGTTCCAGCAATCAAGGCACCATTGTCCCATTATTTAACCAATTTTGTCAAGACCTATCCAATTTTTCTATAGCTACACAATTGAGCAAACTTAACAGGAGTCCAGTCTTGCTCAGATACATAGCATGCAGGGTAGGGCCTAGGACCGCAGAAGTTCAATATAGAATCGGTTTGGATTGAATAGATTTATGACTATGATATAGAAAAAAATAAAATCAAATAAAATCAAATAAAAGATGATACCAATTATTGGAGGAAGAAGCACCATGTCATAATAGACAAGTACTTTTATTTATCTATAATATTTTCCGAGTAATCAAGTCCAACATGCTTGTTTTCGGACTTCCAGGGCCAGTTTATTCCGGTAGTAGACATGAACTCCTTTCATCTGACGAGAATTTTCACTTCTTCAGCTTCATGCGATCCAAGATGTTCTTCCCTTCAAGTGTACAGGCGAACAACTCCCTCATGTACTGGTCAAATTCCAAGCTCTTATAATACATCTCACTTCCTTTCACAAGCTCTGGGATTGGGCCTACCAACACACCACTATTCAGGGTATGGAATGCAGCAACCGACAGGCGTTCTTTCTGTGTGTTCACAATGGCCCGGTGCTCGATGCTCTTGTACTTCCCATTGGTCATTATCTGAAGAAAAACACAGGAGTATCTGATTAAAATAAAAGGAAGTTCTACTCTTCTAGCCCTCTTGAAAGCAAAATATTAAAAGTCTGAAATGAAAATTATGATCTTCTGATCAAGCCTAGTTGCTTGGGAGCTTCTGCTAGCTCTTTGATATATAGGCCTCAAAGACTTTCTAAATGATGATATTTTCTCTGTTTATATACCTCAACGACATCACCAACATTGACAATGAAAGCCCCGGGGAGGGGAGTAACAGGGATCCATCCACCATTTTTCCTTATCTGCAATCCCTGCGCCTCATTGACTTGAAGGAGCAATGTCAAGCCCACAGCATCAGAGTGCGGGGAGAGGCCCAGCACCTTGTCTGCATGGGCGCATGGAGGGTAGTAATTTATCCTCACTGCCTGAATCCCATCCTTGAACATGCCAGTGAGCTTATCTAGGCTAAGCCCCAGGTTCTTGGCGATCGTTCCCAAAAGATAAATTGCAACTCTCTTTACTTTCAGGGAGTATTTCTCCAATGTTTCTCTGGAATCATTCAAGGTCTTATCTAAGCACAAAAAATGTTGGCAAGACAGAATGATCCTTCAGTATGGAATTTAACGACGTATTATACCTGAAAGTGGGAGGATGGGTAGGCCAAACCTCAACTTCCTAGAAGTAAGAGGCTGAGTTGTGAGTAAAAAGCATGTCTCCCCAGTCCAACTTTTGATCCTCTGATGTCACAAATGCTTGGCCATAACCTTCAACATCGCCTGGGAGCTGTGAAAAAGCCTCCTTTTCCGCTAGCGGGAGCTTAATGAATTCTACAATTTCAGCCTTCATTTTCTCAATTACCTCATCCAAGATTCCATGGTTCACCAGCTACAGAGCCCAGCGTCAAAGGAGCATGTCAGCATTAAGACTAGAGCTTTAGACCAGCAAATAAGACGAATCTAGTAGATGTTCCCAACAAAAAGGAAAACAATTATTTTGAAATGATAATTTAGTGGTGCATACTAAACAATGAATGTTTACAGTTTATACAGATATATGATACCATAAATCCAATATCAAAAGCTAGTCCTGATATAGAATCAGGATCTTGGAGCATTTGGGACCAGAACAGAGAACAGTTGCCAAGTAGCATTGATAATGGAATTCCAAATAATGAAAGAAAGGTAGGTAGAGCAGAGGTCAATATTGATAATGGAATAATAGGAACCATACCTGAAATAACATCATAACCTTGTTTCGCACAGTCAAAACATTACTGAAAGATGGCACAACGACATGGCTGCTGGCAATGGAATTCCATCTTTCGCAACCTGTGGTTAAGCAACCAAGCAAACAAACAACAAATAGAGAAAGCACACAACATCTTCCAAACTCTAATCTGGAAAGCACACGACCAGATAAAGGTTATATCATGCTGAACTAACCAGCACAAACTCCTGCATATATCTCTATTTACAAACTTATAAACACGTACAAATTATAAATGAATATGAACATGAAGAGTCACACAGGAGAAAACCTCATCTACATTACTGACTAGCTAAAAACTTTCAGCTGAGTACCATTTAAACCAACAAAATTCATTCCTCAACTGTAGCATTAGTTAAAACAAAATGAGAACAATGTGCATATATCTTTTAAGGAAAAAGCGAATGGTTCCACTATATCTAACAGGCATTTTATTCAGTGGTAGAAATACATATTGATAAGAACTTTGCTGTAATTTACCAACTCAACTACACGGAGTGTGCAAAATACTGCTGCTGCACTACGGACATTGGAAAAGAAAATTTAACATGATTGGGTTGTCTCCCCATTCTGAGTACGGTTTTTTAACCATTATGCTCCAGACTTGCCAAGGCCTCCAGGTTATGGATAGCAACGCAGAGGGATGGAGAGCAGTCCCACATCTTCCAGAGGCCCTACATGTCCACCTAGGTAATTACCTAGAGGTGGTGAGCAATGGCCTATACAAGAGTTTGGTCCACAGGGCAGTACTGAACCCTCAAAAGAAAAGGATTTCAATAGCCAGCATCCAGAGTCTTTATACAGATGAAAAGGTCAAAGTTGCCAAAGAGCTGCTTGATGAGCAACGACCCAAAAAATACAAAGAGAGCAGCTTTAGGGACTTTCTCAACTACCTCTCCACCAATGTCAGCAAGGAGAGACGCTTCATAGAGTCTCTCAAAATTGATGAAGCTTAAGGTCCAATCTCTCAGTCAGTCCAACTTTCCTAGAACAATGAAAATGGAGGAAGCTCTTCACTTTTGTTAGTTTTGTTGTTAGTTTGCTTTCAAAGCCCTCCCGGCCTCGTAACCAGAGAAAGCGTTTAGTGTGGTGTGCCACTACTTTAGTTTCGTGGTACTGACATTATAGAGCTAGATAGAACAGAGGTTTCGTGTGCCCTGTTCTGAGTTAAATAATATCTAATCTGGCATGTTAGAACAGAGGTTTCTTCCACTAATTTCAGTAGAATAAGAAAGTTATAATTTGTAGCCCACTGGTGGAACGTTATGAGACATCAATCATAGTTTTGAGAATGACACAGCGCAACTCATTTTTGTACTCAATAGTTATGGAGTCATTGTGCTGATAATCTACCAGTCAGTATAGCTGAAACAAACTGCACGAGTCTAAACATCTCATGGCAGTAGTCTTAATTCACATTACCAAATTACTCGCCACATTGTGGTCAGTGATTGCAGTGAAAGCATGCACACAATAGCCATCAGCAAGGAAAGTACTTGCTATTGAAGATCAAAAGTGTAAAAATTTGAAACATTACGAGCAGTATTTCCTACACTACCATTCAAACAAGAGAGAACAGGTAACTCTCTGTTTGTTTCCTCCCTTGCCAGTCCCTAGGCTTCAACGCTTGATTATTCTTAGAAAACCTTCTCCAAGCCCCAAGACAACTTTCTACTGAATCAGAAAATCACCTAGCCAGTTCATTCTGATTAACATTAAGCCCATCTCTTATTCCCTTCCGGTAGATATTATTTGGGAATTAATTGTTTCATTTTACCAACCAAAAATTCAGGAATCAAAATTACAGCCTATTTTCTGACGAATAACCATGTTCTGACAACCACCACAAGTCTAGTATCTGCTTCAATCTCATCTAAACACTTCGGAAGAAAAGAAAATTTCTCAAAATACCAAAAATTAAGCAGACCTAGATTATTTCACGGAGAGAACTAGGGAAAAAAAAAAACCAAAAAGAAATGAACGTGATATTGAAAACAAAAGAATTTGGAGAATAGAATCTAAACTGGGGAGGGAGTGAACTCGAGAAAACTCAAAAAATCTAACTCTATGTTAGAAATCAAGAGAAAAAGAACTACATTACACGAAAAGAAGCAATCGAATCGTGCAAACAATACGCTAGAAGAAATGAAGGGAAGACTTACTTCGATCGCTCCGGGGAAAGAGCGACGCCAGAAACCCTCGATTCCAAAGAGAAGAGTGCGAGGGCTAAACGAGCAATCGAGGGAAAGAGAGCGGAGAAGAAAGGCAGTGGATCGCCTCAAAGATTGGGATGACGGCTCGGGAGGGGGAGGGGTGCTTCTATTTTGGCCCGCACATTTTGGTTAGGAGCCCTCTATTTAGGTTTTTTTTTAACTCGTAGCCCCCTAAAATTACTTACTCTTCTCTAAATTTGAAAATATCTAAATTACTTCTTTTCCTCCCTCCCTCTCACGCCTCCCTCACTCGATCATCCATCGTCCATTTTTTTTTCTGGGTTCTCTCCTCCAAACAGCCCTCCACAGCCCCTCCCCCCCACCTCCCTCACTCGGATCATCCGTCGATCTTTTTTTTCTCTGTTCATGCGTTGTTCGACCCTGTGGGCCGAACAAGTTTTACTTGTTCGGCCCCACAGGGCCGAACAACGTTAACATGTTCGGCCCTGGTGGGCCGAACAACTTTCTTCTGTTCGACCTATCAGGTCGAACAACAATCTTCTATAATTATAATATATAGAAGATTATTGTTCGCCCATCGGGGCCGAACATGTTAAAGTTGTTTGGCCCTGTGGACCGAATAGAGTTTACTTGTTCGGCCACACAGGGCCGAACAACGCACGAACAAAGAAAAAAAAAAGAACGATGGTGATCCGAGTGAGGAAGGCGGGAGGGGCTGGGATGGGGGAGGGGCTGGCGGGAGGCTATTTGGAGGGGGAGGGAACCGAGAAAAAAAAAGAACGACTGATGATCCAAGTGAGGGAGGCGGGGGGAGGGGCTGGCGTGGGCGGGCTGGCGGAGGGGGCCCTGTTTGGAGGGGGTTATTTTGGTCCAAATTTTTTAAGGGCAAACATGGCATTTTTTTAAGCGCGTGGGGGCTCCTAAGGAAAACGTGCGGCCAAATAGACTAGCCCGAGGGGGAGGCGGAAAGGTCACGGCCAGGGCAAGCAATTTTTTAAATTGACATATTTACCCTCAAAGGATAGCGAAAGAGTAACCAACTATTCCCATCTCTAAGGTAGTGTTTGATATGGGGGATAAGGAAGGATATCCCCTAGATATCCCTTTTATTCCCAAATGCTATAGCTAGAAGGGATAGTCTAAAAAAATTTAACCAGAGGGGATAACCCATGGTTAGCCATGGGTTATCCCCTAACTTATTCCTTAGGGAATCCAGGAACAACTAAAGTTATCCCTTGATGGCAACTTGTAATTTTAAAAAAAAATGCTTATTCCCTCAGCTATCCCCTGGATAAATGCTATCCGTACATTTATCCAGGGATAGCTTTGGGCTATCAAACACTACCTAAGGAATAAGTTCACCATGGGTTATCCCTCTGGTTAATTTTATTCCGTGCTATCCTTCGTAGTTATAGCATTTGAGGATAAGGGAGGATATCCCTTGGATATCCCCCTTATCCACTATATCAAACACTACCTAAATGTTAGCACATATTAAAAACAAAGACAAGGAATGCCCTTACTGATATATACAAGCAGCATCATGATCATAATGATGTCCTCTTGACAGCACCTTCACTCTCATGCTTACTGATGTGGCTGATGAGGCCACGTGGGCAATCATGGTAAAATGACTATGTGGCATATATACGTCGGCCCCGGCATCTCCAAGGAAGCCAGGCGGCCCCGACCTTTTTAGGTCGGCCTCATCCACCCTCGGCGTCTTCATGCGAGCCAAGACGGCCCCGACCTCTTCAGTCGTCGGCCACGTCGGCCCCGGCATCTCCAAGGAAGTCAAGGTGGCCCCGACTTCTTCAAGTCGGCCCCGGCGTCTCCAAGCGAGTCGAGGTGGCCCCGATCTCTCAGGACGGACCAGTCGGCCCGCGTCTCCAAGCAAGCCGAGGCGGCCCCAACCTCTTCAGGTCGGCCCTATCGGCCCCGGCATCTCCAAGCGAGCCAGGCAGCCCCGACCTCTTCAGGACGGCCCGGCACCTCTAAGCGAGCCGAGGCGGCCCCAACCTCTTCAGGATGGTCCCATCGGCCCGGTACCTCTAAGCGAGCCGAGGCGGCCCCGACCTCTTCAAGTCGGCCCCGTCGGCCCCAGTGTCTCCAAGCGAGCCGAGGCGGCCCTGACCTCTCCCTGTCGGCCCCGTCGGCCCCGGCACCTCCAAGCAAGCCGAGGTGGCCCCGACACCTCCAAGCAAGCCGAGTGGCCCCGACTTCTCCAAGTCGGCCCGTCGGCCCCGGCACCACCAAGAAAGCCGAGGCGGCTCCGACTTCTCCAAGTCGGCCCCGGCACCTTCAGGCAAGCCGAGGCGGCCCCGACCCTTTCAAGTCGGCCCTGCGCCTGCCAGAACCATCAACTCTCTAACCCGCACAACTGACACCGCCAGGCCCACCTATCGCTTGGCCACACCATCGATTGGACCAGGCCCACCTACCAACTGGTCCCGCCGTCCGATGGGATCTGGCCCATCAACCGTCAGTTTTCCCCTCTCCGATGGGACAAGACCTACCGGCCAGCTCAAACTTACGTAACCCCCCACGTGTCCTGTAGACATCTCTTTCTCACGAAATTTCATGTGGTTAACCCCCATGCACATTTCAACTACCTATAAAAGGATAAGTCCACTGGAGACTCAGGTATGCGTACACACGACCTCTTACTCTATCATTCCAGAGAAACTCCATCCCTCGGGGTCTTCTTTTCCCTAAGGAGTCCCTCGAGCTCTCCTTCAGCTGTGACCTCAGTTGCTAACTTGGGCGTCGAAGGGTCCCTACCGGAGCATCCCTCCGATCCCAGGACTTCTTGCAGGTCATCCAGCTAGGCGAGGACCCAGCAAGCAACCAAACTTTTCAGTTCGAGTCCGGCGATCGGGCGTCATCAGATTGGCGCCAGGGAGGGGAGAAGGAAGATGCGAACCATACGGTCTTCACTCGCAAGATTTCCCTCCTTTTTCTTCATCAAGCCATGGTAGTGACGCGAGCTTAGGACGCTTCTACCAGTTACCCTGGGGGGCAACCCCACCGGCTAGGTAGCAGGAAGCTAACCTTCTACTGCTGATCCTCCCCGTTTATCCACCGCTCGACGCGGCTGCCTCAGCTGATCAGCTGGCGGCCCTTACCCAACAAGTCCAAGCCCTCACCGCCATGGTCCACGGACTTCAAGAGCAACAGTCCGTGGCTACCCAGCATTAGACCGCTCCCCCTGCTAGTTAGCAGTCTGCAAGGGGAGGCTCTCCTCAGCGAGAGACCAGACATCGCCAAGCTTTTCCCAGGAAGCCCCGATGTGAGCCCCTCAAGAGGCCACGATCTCCCAACTGCGGTCCGAGCAAGTTCCCCCCAGAGCCACGGCGCCAGAAAGAGCCAAAGCGGAGATCTCACCTCCCACACCCTTCTCCATCTTCCTCTTCTTCATCCTCTGAGCCATCCAAGAGGACCCCAGTGATCAGTCACCAGGTAGAGGAGCACCTGGACGAATACCACCGGCAGCTGGATGAGCTCACCAGAAAGATTAACAACCAGCCGGAGGAGGAGTATGACACTCATCCTCCCTACACCTGCCGGATATTGGAGGAGCCCATACCCTTCAGATTCTTTCCCTCAGATAGATCAGTACGACGGTACGACAGATCCTCTCGACCACCTCGAGAGTTACAAAGCCATGATGCAGGTCCAAGGGGCTACGGATGCCCTTTTGTGCAAAGCTTTCCCCGCTACTCTATGGAAAGCCGCCCGCGCCTGGCATACACGTCTGTCCCCCCACAGCATCGATTCTTTTCGGGAGCTAGAAAGGGCCTTTTCGGCGCATTTCGATGTCTGCCGAAGGATCCCAAGGGTTGCTGACAGCCTTTCTCTGTGCGTTAGAAGGGGAGTCACTTCGGGATTTCATGGCCCGATTCAAGACCGCCGCCCTCGAAGTCTACCACCTGGACGATGCGGTGGCAACGTTAGCCTTGAAGCGAGGACTCCTTTCGTCCCGCTTTACTTTCTCCTTGGACAAGAAGCCCCCCGGCTCTTACTCCGACCTCCTTCTCCGAGCCCAAAAGTACATCCGTGCGGATAAGGCCGACCTCACCGCCGAGAGTCCACAAGAGGGTCCAGCCATAAGCTTGCCCGTCTCGAGCCGAGCGGATCCTCTCACCCCTGGCGGCCCGAGCTTCCCCACCAATGGATCATAGGTGTTGGAGCCTCGCCCCTCTTGAGATATAGCTCACGCATCTTCTCACCCCTCGCTCTTATATCCTCATGGAAATTGAGGGCGAACCTTACCTCTAGCGACCTCGTCCCATGGAGAAAGGCCTCCCCCACAACAAAAGCCGTTATTGCCGTTTCCACCGAGACTATGACCATGACACTGATAGCTGCTACAGCTTAAAGCGCACCATCGAGGAGCTCATCCAGCGGGGCTACCTCGAAAAATGTCAGAAGGCGCCCCTGCCAGCACCAGCTCTCATGGGACCTCCACCTGTTCAGGCCGTCATCGACAACGCCCCCGGAGCGAATAGTTGGAATGGTGTCATGGGGGCAGCTCCTTCATCCAAGCGGCCGAGGGAGAGGAGGCACTAGGCGATGTAGTTCCTGGGAGGGTCAGTGGTCATAAAGAATGTAAATAATGAAGGCATCGCCATCTCAATGACGATTGTCAAACACCCTGTAAAAAGGATATTAGTTGATAGTGGCAGCTCAGCTGACATCCTTACTTATGATGCATTTGTTAGGATGGGTCTATCTGTTGATTCTCTCCAGCCCGTGGCGGCTCTTTTAGTTGGATTTACTGGTGACTTGGTGAGGGTCAAAGGCGAAATATCCTTGCCTGTGACGGCCGAAACACCGCCATGTCAGAGCACAGTCATCATGAAATTCTTGATCGTGCGAGTCCCCCTGGCGTACAATGCCATCCTCGAGCGACCGGGCCTCAATCTGTTGGACGCAGTCATCTCCACCCGGCGTTTGCTGTGCAGTTCCCCACCAGCGGGATCGGCGAAATGCGGAGCGAGGTCAGCCCGTCCTACCTTGCTACCATGTGGCTCGAGTCCCCAGGTAGCCTCAGAAGCACCTGACCCCAGGGAGTCCAGCAAAGAAGGAGAACCTGCCGAGCGTCTCCTAACTTTCCCCCTTGGAGACGACCCGGCGAGGACCATGCGCGTCGGCGGTCTCCTCCCTCCGGAGCACCGCTACCATCTCCTGACTTTTCTGCCGGCCAACTCGGACATATTTGCCTGGTTGGCATCCGACATGCCCGGCATTCCTAAGGAGGTAATCACCCACAAGCTCAATATTGATCCAAAGTACCGCCCAGTTCGCCAAAGAAAGAGGAGCTTTGCTCCTGAGCGGCAAAAAGCCGTTGATGAGGAGGTTAATAAGCTGCTTGGCGTCGGTCATATCCGAGAGGTGCACTATCCCAGCTGGGTAGCTAACGTAGTTATGGTATGAAAGGCAAATGAGAACTGAAGAATCTGCATCAACTTCACCGACCTGAACAAGGTGTGTCCAAAGGATAGCTTTTCTCTGCCCGGATCAACCAGCTGGTGGATTCCACCTTTGGCCATGAGCTTCTAAGCTTCATGGATGCTTTCTCCAGATACAACCAAATAAAGATGGACCCAAGCGATGAGGATCACACATCCTTCATGATAGAGAAAGGCATTTATTGTTATAGAGTGATGTCCTTCGGCCTCAAGAATGCAGGAGCGACCTACCAAAGATTGATGAACAAAGTTTTCTAGGATCAACTGGGCCAGAACATGAAGGTCTATGTGGATGACATGCTGACAAAGAGCGCCCATGCCTCCGACCATGTCTTCGACCTAGGGAAAACTTTCAACAACCTCCGTCATTTTCAAGTCAAATTAAACCCTAAGAAGTGTGCCTTCGGCGTCACGGCAGGAAAATTCTTAGGCTTCATGGTGACCCAGCGAGGGATCGAGGTGAACCCGGAGAAGATCAGCACTATCCTCGACATGAGGCCGCCAATTAATAAGAAAGAAGTGCAGCGACTCACAGGGAGAGTGGCAGCCCTAAGTTGTTTCCTCTCCAAATCAGCCAAGAGGTGCTTGCCCTTTTTCAAAGCCCTGTGAAGGTCAACAGTTTTGAATGGACGGATGACTGTCAAAAGGTCTTCGATGGGTTAAAGGCATTCCTGTCCTCCCCTTCGCTCCTGTCGAAGCCAAAGGACGGGGAGAGTCTCTTTCTCTACCTTGTCGCCTCTCCAGAAGCCGTTAGTTCCATCCTGGTGCATCTTAATGCTGACGGGACCCAAAGACCTGTCTACTATGTGAGCAAGGTGCTTCACAATGTGGAAGTCAGGTATTCCAAAACCGAAAAGATCATCTTCGCCCTGATCGTTTCCTCACGACGTCTCCGCCCATACTTCAGCTCACCCTATCGTGGTGCTCACCGATCAACCTCTCCAAGCCATCCTAGCTCGCCCAGACACCTCAGGCCGACTTGCTAAATGGGCCATCAAGTTGGGGGAATTCGACCTCTCTTTTCAGGCTCGGCCAGCTCTGAAGTCCCAAGTCATGGCCGATTTCCTGGTCGAATGCACCTGGGCAAAGAGCCGACTGAGGAGGTTCCCATGAAGCAGCCCAATGCCGAGCTAAATGATGGCGAGGGGTCCTGGATCCTCCACGTGGACGGCGCTTCGAACTCCTAAGGAAGCGGTGCCAGCCTCATCCTCGCGGGCCCAGGCGGAGAAAAGGTGAAGTGTGCCCTTCGGTTTCTATTCAAAGCCACGAATAATCAAGCCAAGTACGAAGCCCTACTGGCGGGGTTGAGACTGGCCTAGGAATTTGAAGTGAGGCCTCAGAGCCTTCACCGATTCGCAACTCGTCTCCGGGCAAATCAACGAAGAGTACGAGGCACATGACCCCACCATGGCCTGATATATGAGCAAGGTTCGACTTTTGGTCTCTTCACTAACTTATTTCAGCATCAGCTATATACCTCGGAGCGAGAACGCCAAGGCCGACACCCTTTCTCGGTTAGCCACCTCTACTGACGGCATCACTAGGGACGCCTACATTGAGCATCTGGAGAGGCCCAGCATAGAAAGCAAAGAAGAGGTCCTCCCACTCACCCAAGAGCTGACCTGGATGGATGCCTACATTCACTACCTCACGGATGGCACTCTCCCCGCTGACGCGATGAAGCTAGGCTGCTAAAATGGAGAGTCTCCAAGTTCACCCTCCTGGACGAGCGCCTGTACAGGAGGTCATTCTCCTACCCCTTACTCAAATGCGTAGGACCTGCCGATGCCGACTACATCCTTAGATAAATTCATGAAGGCATCTGCGGGAACCACTTGGGGGGCAGATCCCTAACTTAAAAGGCTCTCCGCCAGGGATAATCTGGCTCACTATGAGGGAGGATGCCGCCAGTTGGTCCAAAAGTGTGACGGCTGCCAGCGCCACGCGCACATCCAGCACCAACTGTCTGTCCCTTTGAATCCGCTCTCACCATCGACTATTTCACCAAGTGGGTTGAGATCGAGGCACTGGCTAAGATCACCGAGAGTAAGGTCAAAGCCTTCTTTTGGAAGTCGATTATATGCCATTTTGGCCTGCCTCACACTCTCCTCACCGACAACGGTCGCTAGTTCAACAACGCCACATTCAAGACTTTCTGGGATGAACTGGGCGTCCACCACCGATTCACCTCCGTCGGCCACCCACAGACTAATGGGGGAGGCTGAGGTCATGAACCGCACCATCCTTAGAAGACTCAGAACTTGGCTGGATGGATCCAAAGGCCGGTGGGTAGAAGAGCTTCCCAGTGTGCTACGGGCTTACCATACAACCTCGAGGGCCCGACGGGCGAGACCCCCTTTTGCCTCGTCTTCAGGTCCGAGGCCGTCATCCCCGTCGAGATCGGCCTGCCTAGCCCACGTGTGGAGTCTTACAATAAAGAAGACAATTCCGCCTTGATAAGAGCCAACCTCGACTTCATCGACGAGGCGCACGATCGAGCACGGCTGCGTATGGCGACTTTCCACCAGCGGGCGGTCAAGTACTACAATGCTCGGGTAAGTCCCAAGGTGTTCCGTTCCGGAGATCTGGTTCTAAGGAAGGCCGAAGTGTCCAAACCCGCATAGGGGGGCAAACTGTTTGCTAATTGGGAAGGCCTTTATCGGATCGCCGAGACACTCCATCAGGGGGCGTACCGAATCGAAGAACTCAGCGGCCGACCCATTCCATGCACTTGGAATGTGGACAACCTTCACCGATATTATCAATAATGTACAACATTACATTATGAGCAATAAAGGACCCCTTTCAGCGCCGCGGCCGATTCTTCCTTGCGCCCAAGAACCAGATCTCACAAAAGGAGCTCGCCGGCATCGCGGCCCATGGGACACCACTCGGCCCTGGCACGGCGGTGCCCCCGAGTGGTTCAAGACCCTAAAGGCTCCATACCCGGCCGAGTTGCCCCTCGGGCGGCATACAAACCCCCGAGGTTGTTCAAAAGGAGCTCGTCGGCATCGCGGCCCACGGAACACCACTCGGCCCCAGCACGGCGGTGCTCCCAAGTGGTTTAAGACCCTAAAGGCTTCATACCCGGCCGAGTTGCCCCTCGGATGGCACACAAACCTTCGAGATAGTTCAAAAGGAGCTCGGCGGCATCGCGGCCCACGGGACACCACTCGATCCCGGTACAGCGGTGCCCCCGAGTGGTTTAAGACCCTAAGGGGGCGTTTAGTAGGAGGTAATCTATCAAGATTACCGGTAATTTAAAAGGGCCCCATCGGATAACCATGTTTAGTATGTATTTTGAATGGCAATCTATCTTACAGTGGTAATCTGGATTACCACTCAAGTGGTAATCTGGATTACCACTCAAGTGGTAATCCATATTACCTCAAAGGGAGATGGTTATCCACATTACCGGCTATGTTGTAATCTAATAAGTTTTTCTTTTAACAAAATTACCCATGCCTCTTTTATAAAAATAAAATTATCCCTTCCTCCAAACAATTAAATTAATTAAAAAAATTAAATTAAAA